>OMLF01003620.1:3437-14061 GCA_900302615.1 Holocentrus rufus | reverse complement strand
CATTTTAATTTTTTTTTTTTTTTTTTTTTTTTTTTTTTTTTGAAGGGGCAATACTTTGACATTTAGTGGCATATATCTAAAGTATGCTACAATATAAGTGCACGCATGCATTTTTGTCCTGTTAACTGTATAAAAGACATCTTCACCTTGGCTCCACTGGGAATCAAAATTCAGCACAGTTGGTGCCATACACTTTTCCAGTAAAAAAAAAAATACAATACAGAAAAATACAAAACAATATAGTGTGCTTTTACATGAATACATGTAGGGTATGATAACATGTCTGGCATACAGCACCACTGTGATGGATGCCGCATGTATTTCAAAGCAAGGTAAAAATGAAAAAAAAACAAAACAAACAATTGTCCCATCACAATTGCCTAAGAACAAGTGTCATGACAATAAAGAGAGTCTTTTAACCTTTCTGTATAAGGCGCCATACTGTTTCCTCTCAGTCTTCCAGGGTAATTTTGCAATCTTAGTGGTTGAATTGTGTAAACATGGCACAGCATTGCAAAATTTCATGGTTGCCCACAATACTGTTGCAGATGTAAGTTAAAGTAGTTAAATATTATTGTAGGCCTGTAAGCTTTTTGCAGGGCAATAATGAACAAATAGGAATAGCCTATTTGGCTTTGAAAGGACACATATTCCAGTGTTATTTAAGAGACTGAAATCAAAAATATCTTACAGTAAGGCCCAACAGTGATGTCATGTATGGAGTCAGATAGAGGGAAATCCCCATCAGCCTGTGTTTCCAAATGCTTCCCAGAAGTGGGAACTAAGATAATTGGTCTTGGTTAAATGTAGGAGGATCCTTAAAAAGATGGTGATGAGTCCAAGCAGGCTAAAATGACATGAGATTTTACGTTACAGGCCCAGGGCAACAGAGAATAACTGCACTGATAATGTGTTGTTTGGTTTGGTTTAGCCACAATCAGCTGTTACCATATGTAACTCTGACAAAAAGAACTATGGGAGTCATAAAAGTTAAGTTGACTGGAATATTGTAAAACTGTCAAAGCACAACTACTCCTACATATCCATATAGGATGGTCCCAATGGGAATACTTCTGGAACTGGGTCAGGATAGTTGTGGTGTCCTTACAGAACATGATATTTTTTCAGGCAACCTATCAAGTAAATAATCTTTGAGTGACATAACATGTTGCAGATCATTTTGGATTTAAATGAACTCTATGAACGTCCATATATTTTCTGCTTTCACCCTGGATTACATGCATTTCCTGCCTGAGTGCTCTGGATTGTGAACTCTGGACAGCCACTTCTGTACTGTACAAAGGCCACAGAGCACCAGCCAATGGGAGAGAGCCGCATTCCGGTACGTATTACGTACGCTAGCTGCTACCCCGCTAACTAGCTTGCTAACCGGAAAGAAGATGGACTCTCCCATATTGGTAATGTTAATAACTGTCACATATATTTATCCAACATTATATGTTCCTTATCGAAGCGTTCCGTTTTTAACATCTAAATAAAAATATGATGTCCGCTGTTTCAAAAACAGTAGTGAAATTTGATATCGAGTTAACTTGACTTGGGAGCTATAGTGGCTATGTTGGCTAACTAGCTAGCTAACGTTACCTTGGTGTGTTTATGATTGTGGGTGATGTGGAAGTTTCATGTCTTCGCTCATTTGGCTTTCCACGGCACCTGTAATTGTCAACATAATTGTGATCATAGTGGCAACTGTGCTCGGCCGTTTTTTTTGTTTAAAATATTCCACATTAGCCCCTTTAGTCCTGTTCAGCGTTTATTTTGGCCAGCTAACGTTAGCTGGTTAGCAAACACTATTGTAGCCTTGAAAGAAATGTGACACGACAATGCTACACAAAAGTAGCTAACGTTATTTAGCACCATTCAGCAGACTTGTAAAGTAATGAAACGACACTTGTGAATGGTCACTGTTATACATGCCCGTTTTCCTAACAGGAACCATCCTTGTACACTGTCAAAGCAGTTCTCATTCTGGACAACGATGGAGACAGGCTTTATGCTAAGGTATGCTTTTAGAAAGGTGATTAGGGAGTGACATAACTTGCTCTGTGTGTTTTAAGTATTTCCTAGCTGAAGTTTACTAGCTGAACTTATTGCTGCTTAAACGAGCTGGGTCCTCTTGGAAATTTTCATTGAACGTTTAATCTGCTATGTGCAGTAGTACAGTAGCTTTAATATATCGTAATTGAAGTAATTGTGATTCCTTGGTAAATTTACTGCCACCAAACGAGATCATGTTTGAAATGACTGAAACGAGTAGTTGTGGTGGTGCTAGTATTTCTCAAAATTAAGAAACTTGCTTCCTGTCGAGAATCATTGCATCAGTCAAAGGTTTTGACTTTTCCTTTAATAAAAGAAGGATAAATATGTCAAATTAGCATTACATAGCCCATTCACTTTTTTTCTTCCACTGTGAACAACTGCGTTCCTCCTCCACTGTACAGCGGAGGGCTTCATGTTTTGCTCCATAAAGCAGTTGCTCCCAACCATGTGCCATTGGTGTCCAAAAGTCTGCCAGTTTTCATTCTAGTCAAACTGCCCACTGATGTCATTTTGGCCTCAAACTCACATGGTTTAGAGGCACAACATTAATGCAGTCTCCCATACTAATCTGGCAGATATCTTTTGAAATATGTCCCTGTGGCACACAATGGAAAATACAAAGTGTAGCAGGTAGAGACTGACAATTATTTAGGTGATTCTCTTTTTGTTTATGGTAATAAAACTAATGTATCAGAATTATTGTGGTAAGGATTTATTGATGTTAAAATCCTACACATAGCCTTTAATGTACAAAAAAAGCACCCTAGCTCAAGTGTCATCAGAATGTCACTGTTTCATTTACTTTGTTTAGCCTACATCTTGGGTCTGAAATTTACCTAAGCAAAACCTTGAGGGAAGTCTTGACCACATGCTTTGCTTCGAGAAGAAGCTTGTACGGTGTGGTATATGCTGTATGATACAGTGCATTTTTTTGGTTTATTTAATCACTTGAAGTGAAAATTGAGCTGCATCTGCTAGACAGCACTGGCACATGCCACATGGACAGAACAGTGCTTATGCAGTGGGGCAAATAGTGGACTTGTGGTTGTCTATTTCTGCTATTTTGAGGTAAAATTTCCATCACTCAAACTGAACAGTTTTTTTGTATACACAAGGAGGAAGACATTGTATCAGAACCAATTTTTAAACAGTTAAGTCTTGCTGTATGGTATATGGGTATGGTTTTCTCCAAGATTTTCCAACTGTTTAGTACAGACTCATGATGCAAGTCAGTGCAAATCAATTGCAGTGATCCTGAGGCCATTCAAACTATCCTCACTTCATCATCAGTGTTTATTCTGCATATATTTGCCTAATTTGCTCCGAATAGCTTAAAAATTTTCCCTAAAGATACTGCCAGCCTACCCAAAGCAGAAATAACAGTTGCAATGGCAGTTACATTCATATTATAAAAAATATCTGAAAAAACTATCACCCACTAGAATTGGATCTGGGAATGAATACACTTTTGAATTTGTGTTTTAACAGCTTCTTCATTTTTCCCTTACAGTATTATGATGATACATACCCCACAGTTAAGGAACAGAAGGCGTTTGAGAAGAATATTTTCAACAAAACACACCGGACAGACAGTAAGATGGAGCATAATGAACAAATTAAAAACATTCATTTTTCCCAGTCAATACAGGCCTAATGTGCATGGTTATGTTGTGTGTTCCCAGGTGAGATAGCATTGCTGGAGGGCCTTACTGTTGTCTACAAGAGCAACATAGACCTCTTCTTTTATGTGATTGGAAGCTCACATGAAAATGAGGTAGGCTTATTTGTAGGATATAGTAGTGTGCTGAGACTCATAAGTGGTACTTGTAAGCTATTAACCAAGAGAAGACAGTCAGGGGAAATAAGTTACTCGATGTAATCACATTATCCCTGTCCACTAGGACAGTCCAATCAGTAATTGTTAAGCTGGGGGTGTCGTGGGTCTTCTTGGGGATTGTTTGATATTACTGGGGAAAGAGAGCATCCTCAGTGTAACAAAACATGTTCTGAAATACATCCTGTCCATTGTGTTTTCACCATTCTTTAGTCGTTTTTGTCTTTTTTAATGAGTGAATCATGTGGCTAGCTGTCACAAGTATTTATTTATTTTTTATTTTTTTTTGATTATGACTTTTACTTTTAGAATTTGTTAATTGATTTATTTTTTATTACACGGTGATAGCCTCAAAATTGGACAGAGGAACTTGGTTGTAGTAACAGTTGGGATTTTTTTGGTTTTGGTTTGTGATGCTGATTACCAGTGTATCTTCTCAGTTTTGGTGATTTGGGTGAATTCTTCTCCATATTATGTGGCTATGGGACACAGATTTGAATATTTAATCATGCTTGAACTAAGCACTTGCATTTGTTCAGTAATTTGTGTTTGTTGGTTCATGTCCTGTGTGGTACTTCTGAAGGCGCACAAGGAAGTAAAGATGGTAGATGCTAGATAATATGTATTCTGCCTGAGTACACAAACCACTGAGTCATTTGTTAACCTTGTTGACTTTTGATTTTGTAAATTGATTAATGTTTAAACATTAATTCATGCATCTTCAAATGGCATTGTACTGCTGTGCTGTTCCTGGTATCTGCGTCCCTCACAGATGGAAAATAAAAATAGTTTAATGTAGTTTAGAGCCTGCACTGGCAAAGACTGATAGTGTCATATTTGTTCCAGCAGTTGGAGGGAGTTTAATATATCTTTTACAGAAAATGCTGTGAACATCATCAAAAAGAGATTCTACCCATTTTATTTCTTAATTGGTTCTTTCCAAAAGGCAGAAAACACCCTCATTAGTTATGAATAAATTGTAATGTGTGGTTTGTGTTTTTTTTCTTCTTCTACTTATTTATTTTTTATTCTCAACAGCTTATGCTGATGGCTGTTCTAAATTGTCTTTTTGATTCGCTCAGTCAGATGTTGAGGTGAGTTGTACAGTTTTGGCAGCATTTGCTCTCCAAATTAGTCATCTTTTAGTTGAATACTAGATATTTAAACTTAATGATTTTTTCCTCACTTTTCAGGAAGAATGTTGAGAGGAGGGCTTTGTTGGAGAATATGGAGGGCCTCTTCCTTGCTGTGGATGAAATTGTAGATGGAGGGTAAACAGGAATTTATTGCTTCAAACTGCATGATGAGTTATCTTTGGATAAAATGACTGTATACTCAGTATATGTTTTCTCTTCAATTTACTAATTTACTACCCTGCCTCTTTGCTGCCTCCTACAGCGTGATCCTGGAGAGTGACCCACAGCAAGTTGTGCACCGTGTGGCACTTAGAGTAAGTCTCTCCTCTCCTCAGAAACACTTAATGCAATATAATGTTTCTGGTCCTGGCTGTTAACATGTCATGATTCTTCCCATAGGGGGATGATGTGCCTTTGACAGAGCAGACAGTCACCCAGGTAAGAAAAAAATGCTCTTGCCTTGCTCTTCTCTCTGCTATAAAGTGTAAAACTTCCATTAGTTTATTGACTGTTGAAGCTCATTAGCATAGAACTTGTGAATATAAGGGCTTTGTTGTAGCATCACTGTTCCGCTCTTTTACTCTCATCCACCTCTATTTTGTCATGTGTTTCCTTATCTTTCATGCATGTGTACATGGTTACTAATTATTTGGTGGTAAAGTGGTAGGTAGCCAGCGGTGGTTTTTTCCCTCAGTTCCTAGATGTCTGCCTGTGTGTGCGCTCCTTCTGATTAATGTTCTCATTTAAGAGGCCTTAGACAGGCTACCACCATCCCTCCTCTGGCCATGATTAATGGCTGTCCCCCTTCCCCATGCTTTATGGTTATGGTTCGTCTTTCATTCAATGAATTAAGATGATTAATTAAATCTTGCATATTTCTCTTCATGTACATCACTCACCTTTGGTCAATTTTTAAAAAATACTAAATTTATCAACATTGTTCCTTTCAGCATCCTTAAAAGGTGTCAGTGATCACTGACCCACCCACCCCCAGGTTTTGCCTCAAATAGTGAAACCATACTGTAGTGAGCAATACCTGTAATGATGTAATATTTTGTTGTTTGAGTGATCTGCTTACTCAGAACAAATTTTCCCCCACAGGTGCTTCAGTCTGCCAAAGAACAGATCAAGTGGTCGCTTCTTCGATAGAGTCACTCCAGCACCAGCCTACCAGTGAGCCACTGTTCATTCCAGTCATACGGCACTGGTCCATATACTCCTTTTCCTTCGACCTCTACTGCTGGAATCAAGACTGTGAGGAGTACAATGGCTCAACCAGACACTCTCCAAGGAGTTCCTCTGCAAAACAACTTGTCTTTTTTCTATTGTTTTCCTGTTTCTGCACAGGCTTGCATTGTATGACATAATCATCATGAGGTTATGGTATGCATTCCAGCGTTTGGGTCAGGCCTGTCTGTTTTGTCTCTTTCCAGAACTTCAGTGTTTATTGGTGAATCATTATTCTATAAAACATGATGACCATCATCATAACCTGTGACAACATTCCCTGTTTTTCTTGGAGCAAGAAGTTTATCCCATTTGACAGCACCCTGTTGTCTTCTCCACTACTGTATAATACTTAAGCACTGACTCTGTGATACCTTTTCAGTTATGAATGTTGTGATAAAACATACAATAAGGTGTACTGTAAGTATAAAACTGGTTGTGAAGGCATGTATTTGTTTCTGTTTTTCATCCATCATCAGATACTATGAATAAATATGTTTTTTGACATTGGTACTCAAAATGATTGTGATACTACAAAGCACGGCTTTGTGTTGTATTTTTAACACAGTGGTTCTTTCACCATCCGTTTCATGAATGGTCATATAGTGAAATGGTCATTACCTTCTCCTAAGTTGTCATTCATGCCCTTAAAATGATTTGTTATTCTAGCTTATGTCAACAGATTAAGTGAGGTTGTAAGAGCAAGTGTCTCCTTATTTCAGAACTGCCATGCCATGCGTTCTTTGTTTTTCAAGAGTGACAGACAGAGATTCACTTCTGGAGCAAGGGCTCCATCTTCTGGTGTCTGCAGTGAAGTGCATGGCCGAGGTTCACCGATAGACAACATAATAGGTACTACTTCATCATACACCATTGCATAGGTGCTTACATTGTATTGTATATCAATGATGTGAACCTGAGTAGAAAGGAGTCAAACTTGATTCATTTGTACTATAAGAGCCAACGTGCATCATGAATTGTGTGCTTCCATGCATGCACCTCCACCTTCACACACATACACACACATACACTCGCCCCATACAGTCATTTTTATGTAAATGAAGGATACCCTCCAGAGAGAAATGAATTTGAGAGTAGGCACTATATCATGTAGGTATCTGATGAATATTGCAGGAGAAAAGGTGATTTATCTGCATTCTTCCATGTAGGTACCTTTATATGTTGTTATGCTGACCGCTTGAAGGCATTTGTTGCAAGCTGAGATTTGCGTTGTGTTGTGCAACACAAAGACCCACCATGCCTAATTTGAACCACATTGGGGCAGCAGGCCTTGGCTAAGCCCATGACTCCTCCATAGACGTCTTGCCTCCTTGTCCTTACTCTCAGACGGCACATCCCCGGAACTACTTTTCATGCTATGGCATGTCTGCCGGCCAGGGTCAGGAGCCATTAGACAACTGACTGTGGCCATATCAGTATTTGGATCCATCATGACTTTGCCTATTTTTTACTGTTTCTCCATGTTGTCTCTATGTCAATTGATTTGGCTCAGATATCAAAGGGAGAGGCAGATAAAGGGGAATGCTCTGCATATTGAGCTGCTATGGCCTCGAGCAGTCAGTGGAAGCAGATGACACATTACTGGTAATAATGTTCAAGGAAGAAGGTAGATCGAGCCTAACCATTGGAGCACTTATTTGCAATATGGAAAAATTCCATACCTCTTCCACTGGCGAAAAAACGAGTTACGTTTTATGATTATTCCTCTGTCTGGAAATATTTATCTAGGAAGTGAGCTGCTTATTTCAGTCACAGAGGGGTTTGATTCTCAATGGGTCCACCTGTGGTTGGAAAAAAACATCATGGTAATGTAAGGCGCTTTGGAAATGAATGCTCAAGAAAAGTCATAAAGCCTCCATGCAAATGTACCTCTTAATATTTCTTTTTCATAAAGAGAATACTACTGATTATTAATGTTTTAATATGTTGTCCTAGGCCACCAGACCTTCATGGTTACACAGAGTTAAAAAAGGTGAAAGGGAGCATCTAGGGTGGGTTTCTGAGGATACAGGTGTATTTTTCTGTGTCAATGATTTGCCTTAGTGCATATTATTACATACATAACTAAAATAAACATTCAGATTCAGAATAATTTTAATCACCATTACAGTATGCTTTATACATATCTGTTATGCATCAGTCGCAGTTTAATATAGCATAGTGCAGTGGATATGAGACAGGACAACAGTGTGTCTGTGTGTCTGTGCATGCATGTGGGCTGATGTTTTCAAGCAACAGAGAGGAGTATAGTCAATGAAACTGTTATTGGCTCTGACCTATGGACCTATTGTGTTGGCTTTGCTCCAGTTTGATTCAGCCTGTGGATCTGTGGCTCTTTATGGCTGCAGAGATAGCATGAATGGAGGCTATGTTGGCGCTATTTGCTAAGCGTTTTACTATAGAAAGAGTAGGGAGTAGGGAAAAGTAATCATTATAAATGGACTCCATTATCACACCAGTTTACTGTTATCGCGCCAGTTTGCTGGTATAATGAGAACAGCTTTCTGTCTCAGTGTGTGGTTTCAGTGAGGGGGGGTAACATGAAGGTTAAAGAGGACGAGGTTAGCAGAAGTAGACAGCAGTAAATGTGATTAGATGAGATCCCAGCGAGGGCACGGCAGGGAAGAGATAGGGTTAAAATGGATCCCACCCAAGGTGCCTGTCCAGACCCTCACTTTTCATCTAGATAGCCCAGCAGCACCATCGGGCGCTCAATGACTTGCTTTCATCCGCTAATTACAGTTGCACCATCATAAAAAACCAGAGAGGTAATTTATATTAATTATACAGGAATGAGTATAACAGTCTGAAACGCCATGGCTTGACATGCTGTACATAACATGCAGTAAAATTGTCAGAGACGTGTGGGCTAGAGCCCTGTAATTGATCGATGCATACAGTGAAAGTCTCTCTTGCTCTCACTTTCCCTCTCCCTTTTGTATGTGTGTGCGTGTGTGTATGTGTGTAGGGTGTGTGAGTAAGAGTCAATAAATTATCATCATCTGCAAGCTTACCGAGTCTTTATGTCATAGTCAATGGGCCTGAGCACCCATCCAATGGCTTGCCCTGGTAAAGAGAAACAACTCAAGGGAAAACAATGACAGTGTGTTGGATGCAAGACAGCACACTTATTAAACAAAGTGCCTTAATAACTGTTTGAGCAGGACAAAGGGCAAGACCCACATGATATTTCATGGCCCACTGCATTAAAATTAACAAGCCTATTTTAGCACTTAAGACTGCTTCAACAGATGTAGGTTAAGTCTAAACTTAGACAAAGGCAGTTCTTGGAAAAGCGACCTCCATGAAAAGGAACTTGTTAGTCTTAAGATCAATCTCTCCGTAAAACTATTCATTTCTTTCTGTCTGTGTTTGAAAGGCTGGTATTGTTAAGCTGCATTGACCCCGTTTTAAAAGTACAGTAAACTAAACCAATGTCAAATGCATGTAATTATTGCAAGTGTGTGTGTGTGTGTGTGTGTGCATGTGTGTGCAGGCAGAATGGAGGAGGTATGGGCCCGGGGCTGGTCCCCGTGCCTCAACAGCATCTCGGCAGCCTGATGTGCTTTATGGCCATGGTTGACCTCAGTGGGCCTGTTTATGGATTCCCATAGAATAGAGAATCATGGCCGCTCGAGGAAAAGCCGGCCAAAAACAACACCTCCACCATTGCACTTTTGCCTGCCTCTGCCATAACTCAACATACTATTTATGTTTCTGGAGGGAGGGAAAAAAGTATTCATAGTAATGACATAAGATGACTGTAAATTCTGATGCTAATGTTTAATTTTTTTTGTTGGTGTGAGATAAAAATGTCACCACAAATGTAGCTGGTTTATTGGTTGCCATTACAATTTGGTGAGAAAATTGTAGGGCTTTGTTGAAGGAAAGCTTTTTTTTCTTTGCGTTGGAATAGTATTGCCTTTGCAGGACCAGATATTTTATGATGCCTGTAAGATTTATTACATGAAAATGTTCAACTTTGATAGGATAATGAAAGTGCATTACCAAGGGCATTGTTAATGGAGGAAATATTCTACCTGATGTGTTTTTCCTCTGCTGTTTTCCTGCACAGATCTCTTGGATCAGTGCAGGCCATTACTCCCGGCTGAAAGCGTGCCACAGCAGAGTGATAGTGGTGCACTCTGTGTGTGAACATCCTCCTCTCATTGTAAAGCTGTTCATGTTTAGATGGAGCGGGGATGTGTTGTGTCTTCCCTGTGATTTAGGACAAACTCCCCGCGCTCGTGTCGCACTGTGCTGCGGTGGCAAGTTTACCGACCACTCATCCTCCTCTGGAGCTGCACACACAACTGGGGCACATCTGGTCAGTGGCAGCCCCTTC
>OMLF01003619.1:2476-13502 GCA_900302615.1 Holocentrus rufus | reverse complement strand
GGTGAGGGAGACAGGAGAGGCTGCGGCATTTGGACGGGAGAGAGTTGGGAGACTGGAGGAAAAGTGAAAGACTACAGGGTCAAAGAAGTGAACTGTATCCAATGCTTAATCAAAGAAAACACGGACTATATATTCAACTCAAGCCGACGCAATATCATTCCACCCCACGCCGAAAGACCCACCAGGGGCAAACAAAAACGTCACCGGGTTTGATCTAGAGCCGCGAGCCGACCTCAGCTTGACCGTTTATTGATTGAGAGGCGACTGTTGACTGCTGACTTTATGCAGAATGTGAAAAACAAGGGCTCGTGCAGGAAGGTGGGGTGGGCTCCGGCTGAATTAAGATGTGGCGGTGTAGATTTCAACCCCTTGCATCACCGAGCGGACACAATGCTGACACAGGCAGGGCGGATGAAAGCGCAAGGGGAAAGAGTTATTAGTCAGTGAATATATCTGTGTTCATGTGTGTGTGTGTGTGTGCCTGCCGTCCTCAGTGGGCAGGGTAATGGAGAGGTGGATGTTAATGGATTTGGTGATATGGCAAAGGAGTTTTGATTAAAAATGTACTCCGGGCCCTTCATATTGCAGAGGGCCGATGTCTTATTAGTCCTGCCTTCAGGGAGGTTTGTGTTACAACCTGCCCACAGTTAATGTGTTTTTGTCTGTCTGTGCTCTCTCTGCTGTGTGTGTGTGTGTGTGTGTGTGTGTGTGTTTTCTCAGTGCTCTTCTGCTCACACGTCTATTTATAGCTTGCATTTTGAGTCAACACTTGGGAGTGAAGCTATGTGCCGGACCCATTTTTAAATCATATCTGTGCCTGTGTTCCTCCAGGTTCACGATTACCTCCGCAGCAAGCTGTGCTCCCTTTACGAAAACGACTGCATCTTCGACAAGTTCGAGTGTGCCTGGAACGGCTCGGACAGGTGTGTGCACGTGTGTGTGTTCGTGCATTTATATACATACGTGGACCAAATGAAATTTTTGTCATTATCTACTCACCCCCATGCCCATTAAAACACAGGTAAATTGTCTTTGTCCAGCATGCAAAACTCCACAGCAGTCTTTTCCCAAACATCCAAAGTCTTAGAGTTTCCAAAAAGAGCAAAACAATGTCAACAAAATTACCACATGCAGCTTGTGCAGCATGATCCAATTCAGTACATTTACACTGTTATTTAGTGCAGATCTTCTCTGATAACAAAAAACGTGCATCAAGCCAAAGATACTTCAGCAAAAGAAGATGATGCATCACCATTGGCACCAATTATAATAAAATGGAATACACTTCCTGTTTCCTAAGTGGGCGCCGTCAGCTTTTTCTCTGCCTAGCAACATCAACACTGAGAGGTTAGCTAAAACAAAGCAGGGCTCCAACAACTCACTTGTCTCCTGATTTGTTCGTTGGGAAAATAAAAATTTAGTCCTAGAATATTGGGGAGATCTTGTGAAAAATGGGACTAATATTTACTTCAGTGACTATGGGATGTAAGAATCAATTATAATCTGTGCTCAGGTATGTCTTCTTCT
Source organism: Holocentrus rufus (assembly GCA_900302615.1). NCBI lineage: Eukaryota > Metazoa > Chordata > Actinopteri > Holocentriformes > Holocentridae > Holocentrus > Holocentrus rufus. Next base: position 11,975 of record OMLF01003619.1, on the reverse strand, counting down.
TATGTCTGCACTCTATTGCTGCCACAATAATCCCCATTGACTTCAGATGTTATGAAGAAGGCTACTATGGAGTTACCCCAAAATTTTTTTGGGTGAACTGTTTCTTTAAGATTAGGCAAGGTTAAGGTTATGGTTAAGAGTTGGGGACTTCATGTAGCCAGTGAAGACCCTCACAAACATAGCAATACAGTTGTGTGTGTGGACGAGAAAGAAGAGAGAAATAAAGAATTGATTTGAGTGTCTAGTAACTGAATGTTGTAGCATGAGAGACTGTACAAGATCAAAATTTGACATTCTGTACCCCCTTCTCTTTTGTCTCTCCCTCCACTCCTTCTTCTCCTCTGCCCAGTGTGATCATGACAGGAGCCTACAACAACTTCTTCCGCATGTTCGACCGGAACACCAAGCGCGACGTGACCCTGGAGGCGTCCCGGGAGAGCAGCAAACCCCGGGCCGTCCTGAAGCCGCGGAGGGTCTGCGCGGCTGGCGGAAAGCGCCGGAAGGACGACATCAGTGTGGACAGCCTGGACTTCACCAAGAAGATCCTGCACACGGCCTGGCACCCGACGGAGAACATCATCGCCATCGCCGCCACCAACAACCTGTACATCTTCCAGGACAAGCTCAACTCCGAGATGCACTGAGTGATGGCGCGGCGGCAGATTCGTGTTAAGAGTTTACACCCAAACACACACCTATGCCGGAATGTACACACACACAGACAGGCCTATAAACACACACACTCTCGCACAGGCAGAAAATATTTCTGACCAGGCACAGAAATGCTCATGCAAACACACACAAGATCAGAGAACACACACACACACACACACATGCAGGCCTACTTCTTCACACCGCTCCTAGACCACTTCCCCAGCCTCCCAGAACTGAAAGGACCCGCTCCAGGGCTAGAAAGGGAACGGGCTGGATTACGCAATGGATTATGGATTGCAAAATTCTCTAAACCGGGGATTTCCTGATTGTTAACCTCTGGATTTTGGCTGATGGTGTTTGGACTGCAACAGGTCAGTCTTTGAGGGGCGCGAACCCCCCAGACAGGAGAGATGTTTAGATGTTTCTGTCTCTTTTTCTGTTCTTTTGCCTCCTCTGCTTTCTCCTCCTCCTCCTCCTCTCCGTTCTGTATTTGGCGGTGTCTGCACTCGAACAAAACCTATTCCTGTTCCTTGCCCACTGTTTGATTTGTGTAACAAAAGCCTTTGTGGTTGTCAACCAGCGGCAGTGATGAAAAATAGGGCGTTTATGTAACTCGCTGTTGGTTTGATTTGAGTTCAGCTACCCCACTCCTATTTTTTGTAAATTCCCATTAAAAATGATGTTAGCGATGGTAATTTTGATGGTGGTGGTGATGATAATGACCGTGGCAATTAATGATATGTGATGTGCAAGGATGAACTTGGGACGCTGCCCTCCCCCAGGTGCACCCAGACGCCTCTGGGCTCTCCCTCTCAGTCAGGAGAGCCCATGTACAACAGGGCTGTGTTCAGTGAGGTCAAACATTTACAATGTCTCAGCAGAATATAATACAGATTACACTACGGCCTATTATGTGGACACACACGTATATCTGTTCGACACAGTGTGTTTCAGTCTTAACATTGTGCAATGTTTCCTTTGCTGGAACAGGCCCCCTTCACCTTCTCTGTTTGATTGTGAATTAACGCTTCTGAACTGGGCCTGCGTCATGTGCTACTTTGCCGTTAAACACAACTCAAATCAAGCAAAAAAAAAAAATAAAATGAGAAAAAGAAACGAAAAAATTCCAACAATCAAGCAAAAAGATGCTGCATGACAAACAGATTTAGCCTATGTGTTTATAAATTGACTGACTGACTGACTTGGCTGCCTTCTTAACCATTTAGACCCAGCTGTACAAAGGCTTCAGGGGCCCCGGGGCCCCGTGCAGCACTAGTAACCATAGATGACCGAGCTCTCCTACCTTTCTTTGTGTCTCAGGACACTGAAGCATGTTTACCAGTGTTCGGTTCATACACTTACATGTACATTTTGAATGAAGCCGCCCGAGAATCAGTTTCTACCCTGTGAAGCTGAGAACCAAGAGGAATGGGGAATGTTTTCTGATTAATGTTGTATTGTAAAAGAAAAAAAATCTTCAAAGGGCCTAAATGGTGTCTGTATATACCAACTCTCTTTTATGACATGTATGCCGTTTTGTTTCTTTAAAAATGACCACTCATTAATCAATGGACTGTGGACACAATCGTCTGTATTGACGATTGCCTCCAAGGCAACGGCAGAGAGATAGTTTGTGAATCTCTTTAGCCTTCCTCACTGATTACTTTGCTGATGTGCAGAATCTCTTTCTTTTATTTTTAGAAGACAGTTTATTCTTTTATTTATCCTATTTTTGGAACATCTGTCAGTTTGATTCCACGTCCTGACCAAGCTAATGTTAATTCACATATTTTTGTGTTAATGTATTTTGATGAAAAAATTGTCAAATGGACAGTTATAAATAATGTTAATATGTTTTTTTCTGAATAAAGATTTCAACGAAATTGCATCCAATGGGCGTTCAGCTGTCGTGTTGTTGTTGTTGTTTTTTAATATGCATAGTGAAATGCCACCAGCAGTGGATATATTGTCAGTGCCATTATGAGCACTTATGTTATTAATCTGCATGTTGCATAGTTTATATGGGTCTATATGGGGTCATCATGACATACTTCAGTATTGCAGACACATAAGTGATGTAGAGCACCACCTACTGTCGTTACACACTTACTGCATGTGGGTGTAGGGTATAAAAAATGCTAATCTGCAAAATCATGAAAAAGTGGCCCAGGTTACCTATATTTAAAGGACAAACGGTTTGCTTCCTACTTTGGATTGTTTTTTTAAATTATTAAAATTATTTTTATTATTAAAAATGTAAGCATTCATAGTCATGTATGTAGAAAACCTAAAAAGTGACAGATTTTGTCAAGATAAGAGGCAACAAACAGATTTTTCATTAATTTATTGGTCACAGTATGGGGATACAGTAGTGACATCCTAACCTGAAACACTTACATCATCACTGAGAGACAGCAAATGTTCAACATATTAAAACCCTGCACAGCAGAGATGGGAGAGAAGAAAGGGAGAGAGATAAGACAGCAAGAGAGGGAACAGAAAGGCACATGAGAACAGAGAGATCAGAGACAAACCTGGATAAGTTCACTGTGATAAATATGAGCTTTGATGTAGGTGAGCTTTCAAAGGTTGAGGATTACGGGCATAATTTAGTCTATTCACTCCCAAAGTAGCACTGTGGATTACAATGGTTCGCATTACTGGCTTCAAACCTGCATATTACACTAATAAAAAGAAGGTAATGACATTTCACAATAACACATGTGATCCAAATGTGAGATAATGTCTTGTAAGGCACTTCAGAATGACCTCCCATACTAAGCACTTCAAATGACATATTGGAATATAATAAAATGAGCAACAATTAAAGCTTTACAGCAGATGAAGATCTCTGCGTCCACATTAGTATCATAATCTTATGAAAAAAGAAAAAGTACCTTTCTATCCCATATTTTTATGTGGGTAGTGCAGGTAATCCGTAATGCTTTTGTTAAATTAAGGATGGAACACTGAAATGACAGTTTGATAAGAAACTGTACAGTACAAATACTGTTGTTGATTTTGTCGTTATTACAAACAACTTTTGACAATTATACATAAAAATGTATGAAGATCTATATACAAGTGAAATGTCAAAATGACTTATTAATGGACTCACTGTGATGAGCAGGTGTGCAGCTTATTCTGAAAACTGCCACAGACCATCTGAAATGGCAAACACACTACTGATCACGGACAAGGAGGTTGAGTGTGTGCGTTTAAGTTAGTGTATTGTGTTAATTACATTATTTACTCTAAAAACTTTAAAGTTTGTGTTTCTTTCTTTCCTTTGTCTCCTCTCATTGTACTTAAGTGGCTTTTGTATTATCACACACTTTGGCTCAAAAGCTATAAAAATACAAACACACAAAATGCATATTTACAGTGACACAGACACATCACGTCTGTATTACTTAGTAGCTAAAAAAAAAACCTGTTACGGGCACCTTTAGTGTACAACCAATTACTTTCTTCAACTGCACATTATTATCACACATCTTACCATCATCATTTCTTTTCTCCCAGGGTCCATATTTATACTAATGCGCGCCACAGTTAGGGTTACTGTTACTATCTACAATCTGCTGCTTTTCATAGACTATACACTTTTCATTCTTTAAATAGCACACCCACTCATGTAAAGATTCTCATCATGTAGTGATGTAATGTATGAAATATGAACATTAAGTATCTCTCCCTCTATCCTGTCTCCTGTGGTCCAGTCTCTGTCTCAGTCTGTGTCTCCGAGCCCGGCTCTATCTGAGCAGTCAGGAAGGGGTTAAAGAAGAAGTCAAAGGCAAACTGCAGTGCGCTCTGGAACGTGCGTCTCCAGTCTTGCTCGATCTTGTACTGCCGGCGGCTGGTCAGGAGGGTATCGGTGCACGAAATGCAGTGGATGCCTTTCAGTTCAAACACGGGCCACTTGGAGCCCAAACGACCCTCGAGGATGGTGCTGAACTCCACCAGACTTCCTGTCTGCAAGTACAGCAGCACGGGCCTGAACTCATTACTGGCCCGCAGAACAATGTCTTTCGTTGCGTCCTCGTCCTCTATGATCGTCCCGTTCTTGGTCTTCCTCTCCAGCGGCATACCCATCGTGACTTCAAATTTGTATCGATCGAAGCGTTTGACGTGGCACTCGTGCTTGGCGAGGTTCTTCAGCTTGCAGAGGGGATGTTCCGGGAGGGGTGCCGGGGGAGGAAGGGGCAAGGGTTCAGCTGTGGCGTTCCCCCCCTTGTCGCATAATGGATACGCCTCACCATACAGACACCGCATCCAGTTCCCAACAAATACTGGTAGCAGGTTGATGACTGACTGCGCTCCGTTCTCAATGTCTGTCACACGGACGTATTTGAAGCGTCCCGTCCAGGTGACACGGTGTCCTTCCAGGTGCGAGCAGAGAATCTGGGTTTGGGCCATGTTGGACTCTTTCCAGGCCCGCGGGCCGCAGAGGTTGCTGTACTCAGGCCACGTCAGGGTGGAGTTATAAACCTTCATGCCTTCAGATCGGTAGACGTACATCCAGCAGAAGAGCAGCACCGCACTGAGCCACACCAGGATGAGCTTGACGATGCTGCTCCGCGACAGTGACCGGAACACCACGATGGGGTTGAGGCTGAACCTGGTCCACAGCCTCAGCACTACCGGCACAAAGCACACTGTCACCGTAACTACCATCTTGGTTATTTCCAAGGCTATAAACCACTGCAGCAACTGGATGAGGAGCAAGGCAGCCAGGCCCAGTGAGACGATAGGAAGGGCGAACAGGAAGAGGAAGTAGCCCACGCAGGTGCGGATGAGTCCTATGACGGAGGAATTATTGAGGAACACCAAGCAGAGCTCACACCAGGTGAAGCACACCAGGTAGGGGACCAGGCACAGGTAGGTGCCCTTGAAGCCTCTCAGCTGGGCCATGCGGAAGAGGAGATAGAAAAGGTGCCCATACAAAAGGCAGGGTACCCCGAGGTTCAACACCACTAGCTCCCCAAGGGGCACAGTGAATAAAGTCTTCCCAAAGCCCTTGAGGAACCAGAGGGAGTCTGGGAGGAAGTGAGCGAGGGAGCAGGCACCAGAAAGGACCTCCGTGAGGAGCGCTTTGCGAGCGAAGAGCTGGGCAGAGGCGTGAAGGCTGAGGAAGGAGGTGACAGTGAAGAAGAGAGCGACGGTAGCCAGCTCTGAGCAGGGGATCCAGGACTTATCAGCCACAGGGAAGGAGAAAACCACAAAGACCACTGAGAGCAGGAAGTACCTGGGAAAGACAGCCAGGATTCAATCAATTATGATTTCTTTCAATTTCTTTAACTTTTACTGTTTCAGGTTGTTACAGTGAGCAATCATTAAAAATACAGTACAGAATACAAAGAACAGTTACATGAATCAATAAGAAATCAGTCTGGACTGAGCCAGACCTGAAGAAGTAAATCACAATGCTGTATCTAACTGACAGTGGTCAAAAGGATTTTCTTGAGGGTTCTGTAAAACTAGTTAAGCCTGAACTAAACTAAACATAAATTTGCATAAGAGCGAAGAAGAACAAACACGTTTAATTGAGCAGTGAAAGAGTAAACCAATAAAAAAGATGGAGGTGGGTGACTGGAGGCATGCTTACAGGTAGGGCTCTAAGTGGGTCCATCCAAAGTTGGTTTCAGCCTGTTCCAGGTCTAGACCCGGTTCAAAGTGAGCCAACAGGTCCGTCAAGGCGCGGAAGTTTTCCCATGCTTTTGAATTCTGTGAAAATGATGTTCATTGTTTTATTTATTTATTTTCCCCTTCAGATAAGCGTTTCTCTACTTCAAACCTGTAGTAGGTCTTCTGACAAAAGACAAAACTACTTACATTTATGCAGTTACACAGGTTTCTGGTAGGAATATTAACAATACAGGAAAATCAAACAACATAAGTCGCTGACCTGGAAAACACGCAGTGTGCAGATGATCATGGAGAAGAAAGAGAGGTAGAAGACCAGCAGGGGGATGATGAAGATGAAGAATTCAATGGTGAGGTTGGAGATGATAAAGAAGAAGATGAGCGCGTTGACGTGGTGTGTGGGAATCAAGGCACTGAGCCACTGCATGCCAGCCCGAGACGCCCAGTCGATGAGATGCTCCTTGATCTCCAGCAGGGCGTGCAGGGGGAACTTCAGCACCTGGTGACAGCATGAGAAAGAAGGGGGAGGAAGGCAGGGGGTCAGTATGTCATTTTGTTTCTACATATGACAGTAAAAAAAAAGAATTTCCCTGTAAAAAAAAATATTGAAGCTTTGCCATTGTGGGACAAAGACTAGGAGCAGAACTCTTTTTTTTTGGATCCAATAAGATTCTGATTCAAGCCATGTTCTGTCAGTATGAGTGGTTTATTTTAACTATTTGTGCAAGAGGAAAAAGAGATAAAAGTGAAGGACACAGATTAATTAATATTTTCAAATATCATGATCTGACATTTTTCAGAAACACACTGAACTACAATCAAACTCAGAGGTGGAAGAAGACAGAGGGATAAGGCAGAAAGGCAAGAATAGATAGGGATGTAGAGATGTTGGGGACTATGCACTGACCACGTCCTTATATACTGAGGCTGAGCGCTTCACACCTTTTGATGCAGAGGTAAATCATCTGGACTCTTCACAACTACATCGTCATCATCATCGTCGTCGTCGCCTCCCTCTCCAGCCATGGCCGGCGAAGGCGCAATGCCCTGCGCATACTTCTTAGTCATCTCAACAAAGTCGTCCAAACCGATGTGGGAGCTGGCTACAAACGTGGAGAGACACACATTTTGTTTATTAATTTTAAAGCAAATGAAAATATAAAAAGTTACTATTCTTTATTGAAATATCGTCACTGAATAAATTTTAGCTGTCCTGATATAAACAATACTAACATATGAACAAGTGCCAAATGTGACCCAAGAACAAATAAAACATCACAAATTATATATATAGGTAATCACATCAGTCATCACCTCTCTCCTGCTGCCAATGGCCCACAGTTCCTTTTAAACAGTGGAACCTGGACCAGTCCTCAAGAGGCCCCATTCCTGCAAGTCTTTGTTCCAGTTCTCTAGCACACCTGATCTAGTTGAGGGCTTAATGTTGATTGGTTGAAAAAGATCTACCTGAACGATGTGCGCATGAAAGTGTGGGATCCTTAATCAGATCAGGTATCCAAAGTGTAGGGCTGGAACAAAAACATGCAGGACAGGGGGCTCTTGGTGACTGGGTTGGAGACCACTGATCTAAAAGGACCACTCGTCATAAGATGAAGCCACACTTCAGACCAAACGTACCCTCGCTGGTGACCAGACTCTCCAGGACTCTCCTCTGTTTTTTGGTAGACCTGGAGAGGGGGCCTGGTGAAGGTGGCTCACCTGCAGTCAGAGGAAAGACGGCATGAGAAGGTATTTGTTTTATGTGTACAAAATATTACATAGATTAAAATCAGTTGTGGCTTTTGAGTATGATCATAGTGTCATCTCTCTGTCTCGTCTGCGTACCTGGCTCTGCGTGGACCTGCCCGACGTTCTCCAGCATCTCAGAAACGGCCACTGACTTCTTCTTCTCTGGGTTCAGCTTCCAGTACATGGACAGAGCCGCCTTCCTCACTCCTCTCTCGAAGCGCGTCTCTTCACACAACTTCCTCACCTCCGCCAAGTTCTCGGACGTGATACCTGACAAAACGAGCACGGTGAAACTGGCAGTACAAAAGGGCCTGAGCAGGAGGGCGGACTATCCCCGCAGCAGCATTAGTCATCAGGGCCTGATTTTTCACAGCTTCACACTGATCTTGATATACACTGTGGTGAAGGGTAGCATCACTCAGTTCAGATATCACATCATTACCAGCATCTGAGCAGATGTTACCCCACACAGCAACAGCGTTCATTGACTTACACTCCATGTGTGGAAGGGCACATGCAATTCACAAAATTTGTTAATGATAATGTATGCTAAATGATTTGACAGTATAGTTCAATCAAGATACCAATTATTTTATTTAATTCTTATCCATTAACAGCCAATATGAATGTTATGGCAGCAAGTGTTCTATAATAAATTACAAAACTAGGCATCTAATAGTGTGGTGGTGTGGAAAGGTTATGACCTGGTATCAATTTCACATCCCCACATGAGGCATTTCTGGCTTACAATTTAGTGAAAAGTTGCAGATCAAGCAACTGAACTAGATCACAGTTCAAAACTTGACTTTCTAAGTCATTTAAAAAGAATGCTGCCATAATGTAGAATAAGCACATATGTCATTCCACAGCTCGACCGGGTTTTACTGAAGCAGCTGTGCTAAAATCAGTTTTTTTTAATGAATAATGTGACACTTATACTTTACTGTTCCCCATAAAGAAATTCTTCTTGCTCACACCCCTCCACTGGGAGATGAGACTGCAGGGTCAGCTACAGAACAGTGCCTGTGTGGATGGTATACGTATGAAGTGTCTTACTGAAAATGCTTAAGCAGGGTTGGTACTCGCCAAAACAGGGCTTGAACCGTCTGAGTCCTCCGACTGATTTGACAGCTGACAGTCACTCTAACCTCAAACCCATCCACCCTGATGACTTCAGTGCTAAAAATCACTGAGGATAATCTGACCTTAATCGCTCCAATCTTAAAGGCAGACTAATGGTGGGGTAAACAGCCCCAGATTCAGGGTAGCAGCATGACATTTTAGTACCTTTCGTGGAGGTCAGGCAGCGCTGCAGCAGTCTGACGGCGTCCTTGCGGCCCTGTTTAGCAGCCTGGACAAGCCAAGTGACCGCTGTGCAGTTGTTCAGCTCCTCATCTCTTTCTTCTGCCAGCGCCAGGAAGTAACGCCCCATCTGGTCAGACACAAGCAC
>OMLF01003606.1:9479-22650 GCA_900302615.1 Holocentrus rufus | reverse complement strand
ATTGCAGACTCTTAGGTCCATAAAAAAAACACAAAGTTAGACATTCAAAACATTAGAAAAACAAACAAATACAAACAACAACATCAAAGTACAATATTAAAACCCATATAAGCACTGCCTCCAGTGTCTCCAAAGTCCAGATGTGTACCTGACACTGCTTTCCTTGGGTCTGATTAAAACCTTTATAATTTCATTGTTGGACCGCTCCAGTCTGTTTATAAATTTATAAACAAAATTTCTAATGAAAGCATTAAGAGTGGACACGTTATTTAGCACAAACAGCTGACTGGCACTGGTCCACCGTGGGACCCCCAATAATAGACGCAGTGCATCATTATATGCAACCTGCAGCTTGTTAAATTTGGCTCTGCTATAATCACACCACAAGTGGGTAGTGTACAGTGGCATACAGTAGGCTTTAAACAAGGTTATTTTTACCTTGTAAGTACACATACTAAATTTACGTGCCAGTATATTAGCTTGTGTATACAATTTACAATACTGTCTTTGATTATTGATTGTATTTGATTATATTGCAAACACTTACCCTTAGAGGCTTGAATGACGAACTGCTATTTAATGTAATGTGAACTTATTGCATTCTAGGGCAGGAGGCTGAAGAGACAGAAATGACTTAAGTATATAAATATAAAGTACAATAATTTATTGTATGGAAGATTGTTATGTTGTTACAGTCTTGCTGGATCTAAATAAGCATTTTAACTGCAGTACTTCTTCAGAATGAAGAATGAAAACCATCTAGAGTGTAGCCCATTCACCCATTTGGAAGACACTAATGTTTCTTAGGACAGTTTTTTTTTTCTTTTCTGGTGTTATTTTTTCCCCTATTAAACATTTTGTATGGCTGACATATGTTCATGTGCAACTTAATGATGCTAGCCACGCCTACAACACCCAAGGGGAAATCAGGGCTAATGGGAAACACATGCTGGGAATCTGTCTGTGTGTTCATCTTATCACAAAGACGAAGGTCATGAGACCAAAATGCCAGTGATTCTCCGATAAATATGGGGAAGGAGATGGAGTGTGTGGAAGTGATCTATTAAATTATTATGTACAGCACTTTAGTACCCACCATGCTGAATGATAGTAAGCTACAATATTAACAATTCAGCGTACTCAAAAGTCAGCAAATGAGAACCTATACATGGTTGCTCACCTGAAACAGTTCCAGTGATAAAACTGGCTGCATCAGGTATATGAGTCAATCATATTTCATTTTTAAAATGTATGAATCTACAAGTCATGTGATAATTTTTTTTTATTATTTAAAAGTGAGTCTTCTAAGGATGATGCTGGTTTTCTACTATCAACCAATACAGTGTAAGTTAAAATGTAAACATGAAGAAACCTGGTTGCAGAAGCAAGAAACAGTGTTGGGGTAACAGGTTATCTAACTTAACGAGTTACATAATATTATTACTTATCTGAGTGGCAGAGTAGTTTAATGAGTAATTGTTTAAAATGTGAGTAATATTATCCTATGTGAATTCAAAGCATGGATGATTGATGGATGACATAAAGTTAAAGAAAACTCCTGTTAATGATATAGAATTGATACATGAATTTATTTACTTTCTAAATGTTCAGTGCTAATTTTAAAGCTGTACTGAGCAATTTCGGACCGCTGGATGGTGAGAAGAGTACAAAATCTGTAAATACACAAAGGCACTTCTTCTCTTCCACTACACCGGAGTATCACTTGTAGAAACCAAGAGCAACTAAATAAATAAATAAATAAATTTTTAAAAATGCGTTATTTCCCCTCTCTCTCTCTTTTTTTTGGGGGCGGGGGGTGAAAACAAGGGACACATTTTACACTTCTATTACTTGGTCGCTGAGCTTCAGTTTGAAAATGTGAAAGTGCAGACTTTCAGCTACAAGGTAAGCTTTGAATAGAGCTTATTGTCGGGCCAATAGATAAATTTAGAAAGCTCAAAGCTGGCAATAACAACAGGCCAGATATAAACTGTATGGTGGTAAGAGACCTACAAATGATGACTCTGACATTGCAAGGGGTCATTTTACCATTTTCTGCATTTCCCCCCCCACTGTCGATTGAAAGGCGGCACTGCCTCCCTCGCTAATAGTTATGGTGAGGGCTATGGTTAGGGTGAGGGTTACAAAACTGCCTTACAGGCAACTTTTGGGCAAAAAGCGCAGACATACTCATTTTACTGTAAAACAATTCAAGGAATTTAGCTTAATGTAGGTCTAAAGCATATGAACTTGGGTTTTAAAGAAAGTTAAGAGATTGTATCTGTCTCTATGATTTTCAATAACCCACTACTTGGACTTGAAAGCGATAAAGTACTATAACAAGTAATATAATGAGTTACTATATACAGAAAGTACGAACGCAATGTAATCACACTACTTCTCACGAGGAGCATGTAAGTAGTATGTTACATTTTCAAAGTAACTTCTCCAACACTGGTGTGAAACACTTCAACAAACCTTGTGTTCTGGTTCTGCTGTCATCAACCCCTGATGCCAGAGACTCCATCATCTCAGCTCTCTTGCTGTGGAAGTCTGCAGGAGCCATGAGGCCTCTGGCCACCGCCCTCTCCATGGTCCTCTCCATCTGCCTGCGGTAGCCCCCACTGCCATCCAAACCAAACTGCTTCTGCACACACCAGAATAGTCATGATGACAGACTGGACATGCCGCCTCTTCAAAGTGCATGATTAGATGTGTTATACCATTACACACACAAGCACATCATAATCACAGAGAGAGAGAAACCACAATTATGCTCCTGCATTCTCTTGACAGTGCACACACAACAATGGGAAATCACGTGAGGCTGTATGTCCATATAGCCATAATTAAAGCCATTGCAAAGGTGCACACTACAGGCCATATTTAGCTACCCCACACATATTTTTGGGATCTGAGACAAAATGCCCACATCAGAGCTAACAATTTTAGCAGGTCAGAGAGACAGTCCTGACATTTTTAAACATACTTGAAATAGCCAATGTAAGCTCCAGGGTACCCACTCCATGCCAAATGTAAAATTCCTTAATTTTCCATGACTCTTCATGACTAAAATGTTCAATCTCAATGACCGATATAAAAATAACTTTTTTTCTTCTCAAAATTTTTAACATGTTTCAGATTCAGAGGTCTTATTTAAAGGAATACTCCAATGTTTTGAACAAAATACCCTTTTTCCGACTCAGACTGAGACAAGATGTTCAATACCATTTTCACCTCTGTACATTAAGACAGCTTTAGAGTTGCTGTAAGGTTTATTTTTTCACTTTGATGGAGCTAGCCTAACAACTCCCGTAGACTTCAAGTCTTTTTGCTAAATTAACATGAAATGCTATCCATAAGAACCAAACCAGTGGATGCACAAAGGTGAAAATGGTATCAAACATCATGTCTCATTCTGGGTAAGTTGGAAAAAAGATCTTTTCCTCAAAACAGTATTCCTTTAAGGTTAGCATTGTTTTATTCTGCATGGGAAATGACCATAACATTAACACAATGGAAAATAAATGTTTGCTGAGCAACTTCTTATGTTTTTTGTTTGTTTGTTTTTTTAAACAAGAATGTATAAAATCCTCAAATTTTCCCTGTCTGGAATACACAAATGGAGTGCCTAATTTGGGCATTATAATTTCTCTCCAGCTTTCTGTGCAAAACAGACAATCCATGCTGCCCATGTCTCCCCATTCACTCCTCCAACTTGGGAGTCTCGGCCTCCACTGCTTTTCCAATATGTATAGCGAACTGATCTGACTTTTCAAGCTCCATTATACCACAATCAAGTGCACAAGTGCACAATCAAGAGCAAAAACAAGCGGGATATCCATGCGAACCTGCAGCTTCTTGAACTCCTCTGCCTCCTGCTTGGCCTCCTGCTCCCTCCTCCTCTGGTCCTCCTCCTGCTGAAGCTGTCTGGCCAGCCTAGAGTCTGAGCCAGGGCTCACTGGATCAGCACAGGTAAACAAAAACCTTTCAAACGTATGAGCTAGCAGTGCATTAGATTAGAGGGTTGCAGAGAATCAGAGAATACAGAGGGTACAGAGAGTTGTAGGATGGGAAGTGAGTGAATTATGCACAAGCCATACCTGCACAGCTTGTAGCTGCACCATAGTCTAAGTGCAGCTCCACGTGCTCCTGCAGTGAGAAGCTGTCATCACAGACAACAGAGCACATGGGGCACTCATATCTCTTCCCTCCTGGAAGCAGTATAGCTTTATGTAAGTACAGTTTTGAACACTTGAGGGTTTATATAATATGGAGCATATAGAGGTCTTTTATTAAAAAGTGGGTATCACCCAGCTATTATTGTCCACCTGTGATATAATGGATATGATGTAGTTTGATTGATTACATATTTATTGTATAGTTCATCGTTACTACACTGTTTATGGCAAGCCCATTCCACATAAATAGGAGTGAATATGATTTTATTGTTTCTGTCATCGTCATCATCATCCCAGGACTCAATGGAAAGTTTTAGGATCCATGAAGGTCAGTTCACAGGATTTTCCACTCTGATAGGAATAAAATTCTAGAGGAAACACTGAATACTTGTCTTATTTGGCAATTTTGGCATGAATTTGGCCAAATTTGAAGAGACTGAATATCAAACCCCAATACTGCAAACATCTGTACAATAAGACTGACTGTTAAAATAATACTCGCAGCACCAGCACTGAGAGTGATGAGAGATTTTAACAATATCCTGGATTCCTAAATCTTCATAATAGCTCTGCTAAAACTAAGTTGAAGCATAGAATATTGATCAACCACTGTAAATCAACATGCACTATTGTGATATTGTGATATGATATTCTGAATTTCTCTTTCTGAGGATCAATAAAGGATATACAATGACACAATGTATAAACTTCCAATCTCTACTGTCTGATGACCTTTTTTCTTAACAAGTGATCACAAGGATCACAATGGATTTGGATCAGTTTTCCACTGGTATGCACCATCTCATTATATGTGGGAACATCAGTTTCTCTTAAAAATTAGAAAGAAATGGCGAACCAAACCCTCTAGTGGCCATTTCTGTATTCTACAAACATTCATTATGTGTAAGAGGGTTAATTATGTGGCTATGCTCATGACCAGGGAACTGATATTGCCACTGGGTGTGTAATTCCTTTGTTTGAAATACAGAGCGGTCAGAGGTGGTTGAAATAATAAAATTTAGCCACTGAAAAGGCTATAGTTTGTGTGTCCTAACTTCTGGGTGTTGGAGTGACATGGGTAGGACTGTGTTTTTGTTAAATGGACATGAATTATGCAGTTGGGGCAAGAGGCTTCTTCTTTGTTTCTGCACCCATAAAGACTCTTTAGATCATCCATCGGCCTCCAAGAGCAGTTTATTTCTTTCTAATGTTTTCTATTTTTGATGAAGTTTTGTTTCTCTTGTGACCTTAAAAAGCAAACACAAGACAAGTATAAAAAAGTTTGTAAAAATGCAATAATGAATGACAAGGGGACAAACCTGAGTGACTCCTGAATGATGGTGATGCCATGGTTGATGACGAAGCACCAAGTGCTGCCCCTGGAAAGACAACAGTCTTAAATAAAGATGTTTCAAAGCAAACATGTGACCTAAGCAGGCTTCATCTGAAAAGATTCTGCCCTATTTTATCTCCACTGATTCAAACCGACTGAGCTGCAAGTTGCCTGTGCGGCTTGCTTAACAAAATGCTGACTAATTTTACTTTTTGCTACAGGACAGCAGGGTGCTGATACAATAAATTACAGACTGTCTGAACAAAGGGGAACTGTCTGTGCCAGCAAAGGTGAAAATCAGTGAGACGGAAAAGATACCTTCAGCTGAGCTCTGCTCTTGCAGATGCAACTCAACATGTTCCTGCAGGATGAAGCAGTTGCTGCAGACCAGCGCACACATTGGGCAGGGGAACAGCTTCTCTACAACATACACAATACAGAACAATGCACAACATAGGTCAGTGGCATTTCTGTTCAGGATTTTAGAGCTTGAATGAAATAAAATACATAAAAAATAAATTAAAAATGAGCAAAATGTTCTTTCAGCATGTCAACAAAGCCATCAAGGCCAGCGACTCACCTTTTCTTGGAGAGGACAGACGCTTCTGTTTGACTTTATCATGCTCTGATGCCATTCCAACAGCATCTACATCAGCAGCAGCAGCACGGTGTCTGACGGACTCCTGTCTTCCTGTGGGGCTCCTTGTGGTCAAAGGTGAAGGAGTGACGGGTGCTGCCCCCCCGGGGGATGAACCCCCACTGACTGGCGTGGCTCCAAAGGAAGGTGGGATTAAAGCATTGCTCTGTTTGGACTGTACCGTGGCTGTAGTAAGAAGGGGTGTACCGTGGGGTATTCCTCCACCGACTGGGCTACATTTGTCTCTAGATGAGTGGGAAGAAGCTGACTCAGACATATGTGTTTTGGTTCCAGCAGAGCAATACGAGCTGGCCGAGGAATGCGGAGGACCGTCCCAGTCTGGATCCTGTGATCTGCTGCTGTTCTCTGGGTGTGCGGTGCTGATGTGAAAGCTCAGTTCGTCATAGGACACCCCGGATAAGGAACAGAGTGGGCAGCTCATCTCGTTCTCAAGGTGGCTCAGAAGGAGATGAGTCTTCATGTCCTCCTCCAACATCAGCTCCTCACCACAGATTTCACAAGTCAGCATGGCTTCAGCCTAGGGAGGCAAACATGTTGCCCTCAGTTACAAAGACCCGGGCCCTGATATTTGGTCTAATCCCAAACACCAAACTACATTTAAAAATCTGGCAATTTAATATGGCCGTTTACTGCCAAACGTATATAGCTGGACGAACCATGTCACTGTTTTTTGGGAATATTCGGCCTGCAATTGAATCACCAAGCCGAATTTTATTTCAACAAAATATCAACTTCTAAAATTGGTTCACCTTCCACAGAAAAAGTGCTTCCTAATTGACAGATAGTCCTACTGTATGGTGCTGGAAGCATTTTAGGGACTGTCAATAAACTATCAAGAGGGATGATTTAAAAATTCCACACATATGATCTTAAGACTGAAAACTAACTTGGGAATGTCTAGTGGCATCTCTTGCATCAGACACTTTACAAATTAAAATATTTTTTAATATAAATGATTAGTATCTCTGTAAAAATCAATAGATTTGTTTTATGATCACTGGACATTCCCAAGTTGGTTTTGGGTCTGTAGGTCACATGCTTGAAGATATTGAAATTAGAACCCTTATTTTAAATAAATTATGTAAAATATTTGGTCTTTCCAAATAGATGTAACCATATACAGTCTATGGATGTAACTGAACTTTTAAATCATCCCTCTTGGCAGTTTACTGACGCCCCCTAAAATGCTTCCAGCACCATGCAGAGTATCTGTCGAATATCCTAACTTAACCTCGGTCGCTCGCTGCCGTCCAATATGGTATTTTGACGGAAGAGCATTGTGGGGATAACAGTCGAACCTATTCTTCACGATGAAATTGTATTTAAATGAATGCTGCTTGAGTAACTGGATGCATGCCGAATTGAAGAGCGGTTCCCGACGATTCAGTTAGTCCTTTTGAGTTATGCCCTTTTGAGTAACTTAAAGCATGTACAAGACGTACTTACAGTCAAATTTTGGAACGCCTGTTGGTGGTTTATCTCTATGGCTCACTTATCGTTCTAACTTCCGTGGAGATAAAACTAGGTGAACAGAACAAAACCAGCAAACCGCATGATAGCGTTACTTGTGCACGGCAATACACTCAAGCATCATATTGTATCTTACGCGAACACGGCTACTACTGGCTTGAATGTCTGAATGTCTGAATATCTACAGGAATTAGCCTACTCACCAATACAACGAGCCTAAATAATAGTGCTATGTTCAACAACGTGAGTTGTCCTCTATTTTTGTTTTGCTTTCTTTTCTCCGGGTGCAAAACCGATTTATCTCACGTCCCGCGTCAAGCCCGCCAGAATAAAAAAAAAAAAAAACACTTCCTTTAAGAATTTCCAAAATAATATTAGTATTGGCGACGGCTTTGCTGCCTTTTCGTTGTAGGGTGCAAAAGTACCAAAGTGAAAATAAAGAATACATCAGATGACGATTACATTGTAAATAAAAATGTAATTGTTCCTCTAAAATAGATTACAAATGTTATTGCTTCCCCCAAATGGATTTAAAAATGCCAAGGCAATTGTGCTATTTCCGGTGTAACTCTTGCTAGTTTGATTTTTTATCAGTGAAGCGTACTGACAAGCCGGCTGACAGCTGACGGAAGCAACGTCAGGCGTTGTTGACGCGAAGGGCTTGCTGGGAAAGTTTTAGTCGGACGCCATATTGCTCTCCGTTCAGATAAGGAGAGCAAGAGAGGTTCTTGTGAATAAACAAATAGTTAATACGGATAGGTTTGATCTTCAATGGGTAAGCAAGCACTTGTATGTCTTTTTACAGAGCTGAGAATGTCGTTATTTCTTCTCAGCATCACGGAGGAATGTGACATGTAACAGAGCGAGTCTTGGCTTGTTAGCTAACATTAGCTAGCTGGGGAGCTAACGGGGGTAAAGAAATGTGTTACGCTAATTTAGCAGCCGACTAGTCCCAATACGGTCTGTTTTCTTTCACGGCGAAAACGTCAGTGTACTTAAAATCAGTCAGGTTAAATTGGCTTTGTGTTTCTGCAAATATATATATGTGGGTGAACATGATTTACGACATAGGAATCTCACGGAGCCACTCTTCACATCGGCATTCATGCCATCCATTCCATCAAGCAGCATTCGCTAAAACATGAGCTTTTAGAATCAGTTCGTATGTTATTTTCACAACCCTCCCTTGCAAAATACAACATGGAGTGTATTTTGAAATAAATTGCTGATGCATTATTTGTATGTCGAATCCCAATGAAGAATCGGACTGAGAAAAAATGTTAAGTCATGTGTTACTGTGTATTAGCTACATAGACAGTTTTTTTATTGGATTTTAGCCTGCCATTCTTTCCGAACGGGGGACCGCAAGTATAGGTGCTAGCTGGCAAAGACAGAGTAACACGGGATAAATAACGTGATTGCCGCGGGTTTTAGAAGAAATGCATAAATAATGAAGAAATGCATTTGTCATTTTTCCAGTACTGCTGGCATGTAGCATTAGCAAGCGAGCAAACAATCATCAGTCATAATAAGTTACACATTAGCAGTTAGCTGTAACGCACTAGGCCTTTGGTGAAGAAACCCGGTTTAACCTGCACAGTCGAAACTAATCAATGTGTATTGTAATTCCGCACCACAAATAACCTGATTATGCTCTGTGTTTGTCTTCAGTATGTTATTAGGTGACTTACTATTTAATACTCAACTACTGTTTATAACTTGTAACGTCATGTCAGGTCATGTCTTACCCACAAATCATGATTACCCCCAATCTGAATACGTTCTAACAAAAGGGTGGCCCCCTCTACCCACTGATTTAGTTCATCTTCAAGATTCTGAATTGGTTTTAATTTATTTGGCAAATGGACCTTGACCACAACCTTTCTGTATGTCTTCAGATGCAATGGCCAGTCCAGGGAAAGACAACTACAGAATGAAGAGCTACAAGAACAAAGCATTGAATCCCCAGGAGATGCGTCGTAGGAGAGAAGAAGAGGGCATCCAGCTACGCAAACAGAAAAGAGAGGAGCAGGTAAACAGTTCCTCAAGTAGAATTAAGGGCTTGTAAATCAGTAAAACTGTCTGAGATCCCCCCTTTCAGAGAATCTGCGTAGAAATATCGGAACATCACAGCATATGACAGTGCAGTACATGTAGCTTTAAGTCTTGTGGTCTTAAATGGCCTGGCTCTCTGATGTCTTCCGACAGCTGTTCAAGAGGAGAAATGTATGTGTACCCGCAAATGAGGAGTCAATGCTGGATTGTCCTATCCAGGATCCAGACATCAGCTCCACTGTACCTGTTGCAGGTGTAAGTATATCAGCTGTATATAACAGATAGACTCTGTGACCTGTGGTTTTAATTTTTTTTTCTGTCTGTTAATTTGGTTATCTTTGTTGATATTCATGGCTCAAGGCAAAACATATGTCTCTGTTCGTATTTTTTTTTTCTGCCATTGTGCTTGTTCTACTGCCAGGACCTGCATTTGATTGCGATATAAATATTTACATATGACATATTTCTCTGTAGGAAGGGGTTATCACTCCGGATATGATTCAGATGATCTTCTCAGATGACCCAGACCAGCAGCTAATTGCTACACAGAAATTTAGGAAATTACTCTCCAAAGGTTTGTTGTGCATTTTTAAGACTGGGAAAAAAACATTAAGGGGCAAGTTTAAACAATAATCTGCAGTGTTTTCCATACACGTAAGTGTCCATTTTGCTATTCTTGCTAATTGCTGATTACTGTAGCATAACTGTGATTTGCAATTTTGGATCACAGGCTTTGGACTTGCTGTTCTAGACACCCAGGAAAAGTACTTACATCACTTTTATCATATTTTTTTAATCTTTAATCAAGGGGAGACATACAGTCCCAGACTTTGAAAATCCCTGGTCTATCTTGACACTTATGCACACTGGACATTTTGTATGTTTGGTTTTACATTGTGAGATAGCTTTGCATACTCTAAAAAGCACAACAGCACACTTACTACAGAGCACACAGAGACGAAACTGCTCCCAGTCCTGTTTTCACATATTAGTTGATCAAAGCACAAATTACCCTTTTGTTAAGCCTTGAAATTACATATAATTAATTATAGATTGACACTATATGAGACATTAGTCTTGTCCTCTTCTTCTTCTCCAGAGCCCAACCCCCCTATAGATGAGGTCATTTCCACTCCTGGGGTTGTGAATCGCTTTGTGGAGTTCCTCAAGAGGAGTGAAAATTGTACACTTCAGGTAAAGGCTGCAGAAAACACCAGGGGTCAGTAACTCCAAAGCTGTCTTAATTACACAGTGTGTATTTGAAATACATGTCTTGGAATTTAAAAAAAACAAAAAACTAGCGGTTCTAGTTCCCACCATCGATAGTTCCTATCATCTTGATTACTTGAGAGTGTTCATGAGAAATGGCTAGTAGTAGTATGGCTAATAGTACATGCTAAAGCTAATCCTAGCCTGTTGTAATAACGCACTGGATACAGTTAGAGAAGCTTATATAGACGGAACCCACAGTATAACAGGTATTACTCCTGGAGGCCCTTCCATGGTGAACTCTGTGATTTTCAAACGTGGGAGAAATTGTGCAGAAGTAGCAAATCCTGAGTTTCCAAGTAGAAAATACAACTAGGGAGAAGACAGTTTTTTCCAGGTTGGGAGGTCTTCTAGATCTTACTGCTTTGTTTGGAGCAGTTTCATAGGCAGCCATTTGGGAGTCTATCAGAAACAAAGACATTGTTTTGCCTTGATTTGACTGGTTCATGGTCAGAGAGAGAGTGAACAGAGTGTACAGATGATAACAATAAGCGAGGCATTTCAAAGTAATCATCTCCAAAAATTACTGTCAAGTTCGACAAGTAACCCTTGTTTATTTGCCAAAGGTAAATTTGGTAATTACCAGTTGTTATGCCAGGCCTTGGATGTTTTGTTTAATGCCATTTGTGTATTTTTACATGTGTCTGTGAAACAGTTTGAGGCAGCCTGGGCCCTAACCAACATTGCCTCGGGTACCTTCCTGCACACCAAGGTAGTCATTGAAACTGGAGCTGTGCCCATTTTCATTGAGCTGCTCAACTCTGATTATGAGGACGTCCAGGAACAGGTGAGCACGCATGCTACCACAGGAAATGCAACCACTATGGAATTCTGCATCAGGGAACATGGTTTGAATTAAATAGTGACTGGTATGTTTCAGGCGGTGTGGGCGCTGGGGAACATAGCTGGAGACAATGCTGAGTGCAGAGACTATGTGCTCAACTGTGGTATCCTGCCATCTCTACAACAGTATGTGTCTTTCCTGTGTGAGTGTGTCTGTGGAGGATTGTAAATGTGTTTTAGTGGATGTCAAATTAAACAGTTCCATGATAACAATCGAATCTTTATGGGGCGCTCCAGTAGCTCACCGCGTAGAACACGTATCACGTGTTACTACCGCGGTGGCATGAGTTCGATATTCCGCCCCGCCCTTTGCTGCATGTCATTCCCTCACTCTCCTTCTTTCTCAATCGAATCTTTTCACGTCTAGGCTGCTCGCCAAGTCCAATCGCCTCACAACGACCCGGAATGCTGTGTGGGCTCTTTCCAACCTGTGCCGGGGAAAGAACCCACCACCAGATTTTGCCAAGGTCAGTCAGTCTAGTTCTCACAACCCATTTAACACACTTTTAGCCGTCACACTTCTTTTGGCCCCTTTCCAGACGGTATTACCATGTTTCTGGATTACATTTACAACTGACAGCGTGTTAAAGGAACACTCCAATGTTTTGGGCAAAATACCCTTTTTCCAGCTTACCCCAACTTTGACAATGTTGATGATACATCATTGACAATGATGTTTGATACCATTTTTACCTCTGTATGTCCACTGGTTTGGTTCCTATGGGTAGCATTTCGTGTTAGCTTAGCATTAAGACTTGAAGTCTACAGGAGTCATTGGCCTAGCTCTGTCAAATTGAAAAAATACACTAAGGCCCGACCGATTTATCGACCAGCCGATTTAATTGCCCGATTATAGCCTTTTTCAAAATAACCATCATCGGCTGGGGTTGTGCCGAATAAACGCCGATATATTCTTAATTTCTCATGAAACAGTGAATGCTGTTAAGTGTCTGAGTCGCGCAGAATGATGTCTTTGCGTCATTTGTCCAATACATGGAGCTCCGACTCCATTCAGTTCTCAGTCCCCACTGCTGTCTTCTCAGTAATATACAGGAGTAAGCTATAACCAAGTAACATTACAGGAGTGGGCTGAGTGGAGCTTGCTGACAGGTAAGTTTATAACGACGTTGTGAAATTAACAATGACTCAACATGTCTCCTGTTTAAATTTATTTACGTTGCAAGTTACTCCCTGTCTGTTTATGTTAGCAATAACATCGCTGTAGTTATGCCAACGTAGCATAGCGTTAGCTAACAGCTTAAAAGCCAGTCAGTAACTGCAGAAATAATGTAAGTGTACAAAATATTTGAGAGTACAAAGAACGACTGTTCATCACTCTGTCAGCTTCGTGTTGAGGCGCAT
>OMLF01003591.1:4106-16056 GCA_900302615.1 Holocentrus rufus | reverse complement strand
GGATAAATTTTAACAGCCCTGCTAACTGGGACAGTGTAAAATACGATTGTGTGTTTCTGGTCACCAGAGAGTCTGTAAATCAGTGTATTGTGTTTGTCCGTGTGCATACATACACCCTCCACCCCAGTCTTTAAGGTTTTTGAATCATGGCTTTGATTAGTGGACATTTCTTTTTTTTTTTTTTTTTTTTTCTATGTTCCCTTGCCTTCATTTTGCCATGGAAACCCAGCATGTATTATAAGCCTTTGTGAGTGCGCTTTCTTTTGGCTTTTTTCTTCAGACTGGTGGCTGGTTGCCATAGGCGGGCCATGGGCAGCAGCCAAGCCTTACAAGGCCGTGCACCACTCAGGTGGGTGCTACAGGATATGTTGTTAGTTACATGGCGTTTAAATTCCTCACGCCTCCTCGCTTGATGAATGATCAGAAGGCAACAATAAGGCACGAAAAGTATTCTCGCTAAACCGCTTATACTGCCGCGCAAGTCGCATATTTGAAAGCGCGGCTACATCTGGTCAGTTTTAAATAAATTGCTTTAATTAGATGACTGTAATCGCACTGTAGCAAAGCAGTTGGTAATTAGTAGAGCTGTTCACCGGTCCCCTAGCTCATTTGGAATAAGAAGGCCAACTAAAGCCAGCGAGAGCAGCACAGCTTCATTGTGTGTCATTTATGAGGTGTTTTGTGTGTGTGTGTGTGAGAGAGAGAGAGAGAGAGGGGGAGAGAGAGTGAGAGAAAGCGAGAACTAGTATGT
The DNA here is from genome assembly GCA_900302615.1 of Holocentrus rufus. Classification (NCBI taxonomy): domain Eukaryota; kingdom Metazoa; phylum Chordata; class Actinopteri; order Holocentriformes; family Holocentridae; genus Holocentrus; species Holocentrus rufus. The sequence goes on along the minus strand of OMLF01003591.1, from coordinate 15,305 downwards.
GTGTGTGTGAGGATCTAGAGTGTAGGGTGGTTCAGCAGCGGTTAGCAGTGGTTAGTAATGATGCTTTGTAGGTGTTTGTCTGCTGCTAATGAGCTGTGTGTGTATGTGTGTGTGTGTGTGTGTGTCTGCTAACCAGAGGCCTCCGTGCTGCTGAAGTCTTCAGTCAGTCATATGAGAACTGCAGCCAAGCCACAATTTAGCACGCATCTTGTCCTCTGGTGCTTCTGTTGCGCAAAATAGCAAATTCCAGGAAAAATAACACACGTCTGAGGTTTTGTTTCCAGTTGTTATGTTGTTGTTATTATGTCGTTATGGCGACCTGTTTGACTATTTATTTTTTATTTATCCTTTATTTGTCCAGGATGGTGCCATTGAGATACAACCTCTCCTCCTCCAGGGAGTCCAGGTCAAAAAGGGAGCAGAAAGCTAAAAGGGACACATGGAGAAACTCTCACTCTCGGGTCTAAGAGAAAGAAGTGCAGATTTATCTGTAATATCAAAGTCCCATAACACAGTCAAGGCAATAGCAGGTGAGGGCTATGTGAAATTAATAGCAAGTTTCCTTTAAGGTCCGCGCTAAAATATAAATACAGTGTTTATTACTTCAGTAGGTTTGGTGTTACATATGCTGTCTACAAGCATCTTGCAAAGATTTACTTTGATTTTTATTATTGTTGTATATTCCAACTTATTTTCAGGTGCACACCAAGTTGGAATTAAAAGTAGTATCTTGGTTTGGCCACAAGGTGGAGTAATATTACCTTAAATAGAAAACAGACAGGGAAGACAGTGAACAGTTTAATCTGATGTCTTAATCCACAGCCAGTTGCTTGTTTCAGTCTTAAAAGTTTTACAGGCTTTACTTTGTTGATGTTTTGCTTTGAAAATGGCCATAGATTCATTTTGATCACGATGGAAGCCATCTGCGTGGTCGGTGCTGCTGCTCCACTGTGTGAAAATGCAAAAGGCTGTGTTGCTCCACCTTTCTCAAAATGAGTTCCTGTTCCTTTAAGATCGCTCCAAAATTCAGTGACGTTTGGTTTTTGGCATATTCCATACTGAGAGAGGGTCCAGTGGCGAAGTGGGGAATCTCCTTCTGCAAGAGCAGTTCTATTCCAGGTGTTGAGCCAAAGCAGGTAAGACCATTTTAGTTGGACCTGAACCAACTGTTCTCTTCTCTCAGAAAATGAAATAGTTCCTTGGATTATTAACTCCCATAGGCAGCCATAGCTCTGACACTTCATTTTGGGGATGTAAAAAAGCTTTATAATCCTGTGTTTTCACCTCTGAATTTATCAATGGTACAGATGCCTGAATAAAAACTTTTTTTGGTAGCTGTCTATATTTTATTTTTATAACAGCTAATTGTAATTTTAATCTAAAGCATCCAACTTGGCAAAAAATTAGCTGAATTGAAACTTTGACTCAGGGGATGCAGTTTTCAGACGCGCATAGCTCGATGCTTTATTTTTTAATCCAGTGTTACAAACTGAAGCTTCAGTGGCTGGCGGCGTGGAGAGCACTTTTACACTTGCTCCTATGTACAGAGCTGGCAGGAAATACATGTGCAGCGAACGTCATTTCTTTTTCATGAGGCTTGAATCAACTGCTAGGGTCGAGCAATCATCGGTGGATTTTTACCCCGCTTTTACCAAACTTTTTTTTTTGAACAATATCCAACCATCAGAAACAACGAGCTGCAAGTGCTGCCTCTGTTCGTTACAAAAATGTTTAAATCAAGAGATTGTTTCAAGAAAGTCACCCACATCCAGTTAAACTAGTTTCAGTTTCTCAAAGAAAACGCCTGAGTGAATCAACTACTTTAAGCTGTTATAACTCTTACTGTTTCTGTCTTTTGTTTGCATTATAAAGATGTTATAACAAACCTGATTTGTAAAAAAAGCACTATATAAACTCATTTGACTCGGTTTGGCTGAGCTTGGTTGCATTCTGAAATCCTCTCTAACATGCTGCTTTTTTCTCGGCAGACCATTTTTGTCACCATGAACGCAGAGAACCATCCTGAATTTAATTCCTCAGAGGGAGACAGGATGAGTGAGTATCTGATGGCCTGTCCATAATGTGAAAATGTTTGTGATTACGCACTACATTTCTCTCCGCCGCTTGCCAGCATCCTGCATGTCGTGCTGCCTGAGCGCACATGGCTGTAGAGCGCTGCGCTCTGGAGGTATTTATGTTTGATATGTACAGTCTGCCGTCCATAAGTGTGTCACACACCACGGCGTCCCTCAGTGTCTCTGCAACAACATCACTCAGACAAGTTTCTGTACATTTATTGATTCCGATTCTACATTTTTCCAGTCGAAAATGTGAGCTTGCTGAGGTAACCGAAACAAAAACTAACAAGTATTTTTGATCCCCTTTTCTTTTCAGACGTTAGCAGTGGCGCGACAGATGTGAAGCCACTGAAGGAAGAAGAAGAAGAGAGAGAGGATAATTCCTTCAACGGCTCTGGGATGGAGTGCAGTGAAGGTGTGGTGAAAACACACACACACACACACACACACACAAATATACACACATGTGGTTCACGTTTGACATCCTTCCTTTACAGTTGACATGTTTTTATTTTCATTTAGCTGACTCTCTAGAGCAGCTTACAGGACCGTGAGTCTGTCAGTAGAATAGATTTGAAATATTCCTGGTTCACCAACATTACAAGGGAAAGGAAACCCTGACAGGAGTCGCACCAAATTGCCACTTTTGTGTGTGTATTTTCAAAATGTCAGCTTTTCAGGAATCAGGAAACCCAGCTTTCTTTTTATAAGTTTGACCGCTGAGCAGTTTTGAGCTCATTTAAATGGCTTTGAAAAGGTTTCAAAAGTAAGAGCTGGTCTTATTCCGTCTAACTGTGGGATATGATAGGAAACGCATCATCGAGATATCAGGCGGTGTGGTTGTCCTGGGGCGCAGTTCAGGATGTCTCTTTTGTGGCCTGCACTACTGCTGATCATGATGTTTCATTCAGATTTTGGTCAAATAGTATTCGCAAATAATCCTTAGCTAGATGTAACACTAAGCTAGATGGGACGTGGGCGGCAGAAAGTTGAGGCAGTCACACGTAATTGTTCAAAAGCGAAATTTGTGTATTTCTCTGTAATCAATAACTTAATCGACTTTATTGGAAATTTCCTTCTGCCTGAACCGCACCCACTGATGATATAAGTACGATAAACAAAGGTTCAGAATTATTTGCAAACATTATCTCCCTTCAAACGGATATCCTAATCTCATCGCTTATTATAACATGCAATGTTTTAATATTTTTAGATATTGAAAGCATCCTTTGTTCATAATGGAATGCACAGTATACTGTTGCTGTAACAGAGTATGTTTTGCACATTTATATTTTGTGGACACCTTGCTTCAAATATGAAATATTTTGAGACATATTTTTTTTACTTAGAAACCTGTGGCTTTGGTCCCTTACTTTAAAAAAACAAGGTGTTAGACTGCTCTCCTCTTTATTTTTGGCTGCCACCCATCTGCCCGACTGGGTGCATCTCCTAAAGCCCTGCTGTGCGTCTCAAGCGCGCCCTGCGGTTCACTGCTCTCAGACCCTGGACTCTAAAACGAGCCTCTCAGGGCTCCGTGTGTGCAAAGTTTCCATAGCACCTCTGAGCGCGTTCCACAATACAAGGCGCCGCGCTTCAGCTCATCTTCAGCCACTGCCGAGACGCCACACCACACTGTGGTTTCTGGATGGAGCTGAGCACGCTGGGGGTTGGTTAACACTTAGCAAGAGGATATGCGAGAGGCCCTGCAAACCGGGCCTTAGGACCATCGGGTGTCAGCATTTGCGGTGTAGAAAGAATCCGCGCGGCATGGGGAGGAGAGAACGTGGCGGTCAGATTCTGTGCGGCGCTTCCCTTGCTGACTTAGACAGGAACCTGTTGGTAAACTGAAATGTGGAATTTTCTATTGATGTTGTACTCGTTGAGGCTGCAGAACTTAACTCTTAAGGGCCGATTATTAGCTTTAAGTTCTACAAATCACTCCCAGCATGCCTTGCAGGGCGTTTAGCTATATATTCGGCTGTCATGGTTTGTACCCTAAAACAGAAAAACATATCTTAACAGCAACTGCCGTTTCTAAACATCTTTGATACAAGCAATACACAACCAGACTGAAATGTCTACTTTCAAAAGGGGATGAGGAATTAGTTCAGTCAGTTCTACAGCGTCTACAGCGTCTCCTCCTGCCCTGGTTCTAGTTCCTCTGTATTCAGAGGAAATGCTTTCCCCTTATCTCAAGCGCACATCTTCTGAATCTCTCTCTGACACTATGCGCTGGCCCAAATTAAGCCTAGCCACACTTTGGAGATGCGCCGGTGCTAATAACAAACTATCAGCCATAAATACAAATGTAGAAGTGAGGACGTGTGAGTGCTCCACATTCTCATCACATCAAGTTTATTTACCTCCTTATTTGGAAGTGAGAACAAACGTGAACCTTTGAACATATGACTGTGCATCACACTGTATATAGGTTTCTGTTAAATATTCATGTGTTGACACATGCATCACTTAGTTCATGTGCTGAAAGCACAGATTAGACGTTACTCCTGATATAATCTTTGCCTCACTCGTGTCCCGGCCTAGATGTGAAACCAATGAAAACCGAGGCAGAGGAGATGGAAGATAACGAGCAGTATGTCAAGACTGAAGAAGAGCAGGAGAGCGTGCCAAAGGAGGAGGGCGAGGGGGCCAGTGAGGACGGGATGGAGGAAGGATTCGACGAGGAGAGGATAGAGGAAGACGAAGATGAGGAGAGGGACGGGGAAGGGGACGAGGAGGGAGAAGCCCTAAATGAGCCGCAGGACCTGTCCCTGGTCGATTACAGTCGTTTCGAGGGCACGGCAACGGCGGCTTCGGCGGCGGCAGGGACCTACATGTCTGGAACGGTGGCCCCTCGCAGCCAGGCAGTAGGCAAGCTCAGCTGTGACATCTGCGGCCTGTCCTGCGTCAGCATCAACGTACTGCTGGTGCACAAGCGCAGCCACACTGGTGAGCACAGGAACACAGCCCAAACACCTGACCTCAAACACAGCACTTGTGCAGGCGACACTTTGTTGATTGTGGGGGTAGATAGAGCCTTATTTTCACTGGGTCAAGATGTGTGATTGAAGGCTCATGGGTGTACGATTTAGATTGCGTGAGTCTGCATCATATTTGACGCACAAGTCCTAACCAGTGCCACAGCATGCAACTTTGGTTTAAGGCATTGTGCAATATCCTTTATGGTAGCATACATGTAATGCGCATGCAGTAACCTCACAATGTTCCACAGGTTTTTTTGTTTGCAATAACAGAAAAGTCAGCACGTCATGCTATACTTGGTGTTGTCATTTCATGACGGATTATGCAATTCCTTTGCATCACTGAACTATTTATATTATAAGTCTACAGTGCATAGTTTCCAAATGAAGGTTTCTTTGCCTACGAATTGCACAAAAAATGTAAAGGTGTGGAAAAACAATTGTGCAGCCTTGATGCACGACTACACATTTCGTGCAGCTGTCAGCCCATTTTGTATGCACATACTATATGTGTTGTTGTTCTCCTCCCACATCAGTGCACATACTGAATGGCATCTGAGATCTAGAAATCCAGTCAAGAAATTAAAGTCTTGAAGGCAGGTCTGGCGGCCCAGTTGGCTCAGGTTCATTTGATGTATGCACGACAAACTGAGTTCAAATCTGGCCCAGGATCTTTGTCACATCATCCCTCCCTCTCTCTCTCTCTCTCTCTCTCTCCCATCCTCCTTGTTTATCTGCCCTGTGACGACGAGAGCAGAAATGTCATGAAGATAATAATTATTAAAAAGAAATTAAGCTCTTGAGAAACACCATGTGTCACGCAAACCATAACCCACAATGCCTTTACGTAAGCTCTGTGACCATGTGAAGAGTTACTCTGCAGGATTGTGGGTCAAATGTATTGAGATTAAGCATGATCAGGCATGCTTTTTAATTTTCAGCAATAAAACACACAACTTTGATTCACTGATAAAGTTTTTACTATGAAAACATCGCAGACGATCATGAAAAGCATTCAGCTTAGAATACACACGTCTGCCTGCCTTTAACACAGTGCATCTGAGAAGATTTTCTCAGAAAAAAAAAAGAAGAAGACTGAAATGTGAAATGTGCAGGAACCCTTCCCATGGGGCCACTCTCCTGTGTTTTGTTTCAATCAGGTGAGAGACCATTCCACTGCACCCAGTGTGGGGCCTCCTTCACCCAGAAAGGAAACCTGCTTCGCCACATCAAACTACACTCCGGGGAGAAGCCTTTCAAATGCCCCATTTGCAGCTATGCCTGCCGTCGACGCGATGCCCTAAGCGGGCACCTGCGCACCCACTCTGGTACCAGCTTGCCACCTGCACGCATTTACTCACGCACATGCAGTTTCTTATGCTCTGATATTGCACCTGTGATGGATTTTTTTTTTTTTTGAAAACTTGCTTGATAAGATGTTCTGAGCACGCGGGATGTTTCTGACTAACACCCCGCCGTGTAGTCATACAGTTACACACATTCACACCCGGGAGCCGGCCAATCCTCCTCCGACTGCTTGCTGCCTTACACCTCCTATGGAGAATTTTGGGGTTAAGTGCCTTGCTCGAGGGTTTCTCAATGGCCGCCGCTCAGGGAAGGGAGAACATTACTCACTTTCCATTCTCACACTTCACCTGCCGACCTGCTCCTGCACATCAGCTCTTTCCGTGCCACTCCACCTATGAAACTGAATACCAAGCAAATTTAACTCGCTGCACCGTTGTAGATGTCGCTAAATAGATGTGTCATGTGCCCGCAGTAGAGAAGCCCTTCAAGTGCAACCACTGTGGTCGCAGCTACAAACAGCGCAGCTCCCTCGAAGAGCACAGAGAGAGGTGCCATGTGTACATTCAAAGCAAGGGTCCTGCGGAGAGAGGTGAGCAGCATTCACACACTCGGCCTACTCGCTCTGGCACATTCTGACGCTCGCAACACTCATAATGAGCACCCACACAGAAGTAAACACTCACAGAAGCTTCAGCATGCCTTCACAGAAACCCTCCGACACATCATTCAACCTTGCAGGGTACATATGCACATACAGGTTCATGCACACACACACACACACACATAACCACTGCACAGTCTATATAAACTCATTTGTATGTACACAGCAGGCGAGCAAGTAAAGCTGTTATATTGCCTCCAGATCCTGTTTTATAGCCTCATTACATTAATGAGCTTATGGCTGTTACCCCATCATTACAGTTAAATAGGTTATGGCTGCTGTGGTTTGGCACTGTTGCGCTATGAAGACCATTTCTCATGTCTGTGGCAGCAAAGGGGAAGCCAAAGATATAGGGCAAATGTTTCAGCCTCACCCTGCCCACTCGCAGCCTGCAGCCCCCCTTGACGTCTGAAACCTCGCGCAGAAATCTTCACCCGCTTTTGGCACAGGACAGTTACAGCACACTCACAATGCTCTGTTTTTGTGGTCACCAAATGTCGTAAGTTTATGCCTGATAGCGCCGTAGCGGTGAGGAAGCACATCCTCATCCTGTGGTCTCTCCTGCACTGGTGAGGTAAAAAAGCACCAGGAAATGAGATCAAAGGAGCTTGCAATCTTAAATTAATATCTTGTTCCTCCCAGTATGACTTTGCATCAAGCAGCTGGGGTGTTTGCAGTGGTTGTTGCTTACTACTTCAGCTCATAACCTCAAATGCATTGGGAGGTGGACAGTTGCAACTCGGTATGTGCACACTCCCCTTGCTCATGATGTCTCTTGATTGAAGAGGTCTTTATTTCCTTCCCTCTCGCTCTCTCTCTCTTTCGCGCTCTCTTTCTCTCTCTCTCTCTCTCTCTTTCTCTCTCTCACACACACAGAGGACGGCCAGACATCCAGGACTCAGATGGGCACTGAGCGTGCTCTGCTTCTGGACAGGCTGGCCAGCAACGTAGCCAAGCGGAAGAGTTCAATGCCACAAAAGTTCACTGGTAAGAGCAGCCTAACTCACAACACAGAGGCACTGACCACCAGCTGATTAGCCAGAGTGGGAATTTCATTTTTTTCCATGAAGAAAAATGTCAGATAAAAGTACATGTGAGGGATTGGTGGAAACCTATATCGGTTTAAGAAATAGGATGTGTTGTAATTTTGAGCAGCATACAGTATTGCTTAAGATGTAAGTACAAATTATGTATATGTGGACGTTTTTATTTGATTGATAGATTTGTCTATGATTTAATTCGGCAACAATATCGTTGCTCCTTCACGGTGAATCTATGGATAATCTACTTCTGTTTTAAAACTTTATCAAACAGCTATTTGCCACTGCTTGCTGGTTGAAATGTTTTTAAACTTTGTGCTGTTCGCTGTGTTTGTGCTAATTTACATTACTGAATTCATGTTTGTTTAAAAAGAAAATTTCAAGTTACCTGTCTTAGCTATTTGTTTGTCTGTCTTTTTCTCTTTGTCGGCCTTTTTCTCTTTGTCGGCCAGTTCTATTTCTTGCTAAACAGGAACTGAGGGCAGATCACTGTCCTCACAGCCTGCACCACACCATAGAGTGGTAGACCACTGCCCTAAATTTACTGCGTGAACTATAACATAGGTGGGTATTGTTAAACATGCATAAAATAATAATCTAAAAAAGTGAGGTAATATACATAGGCATGTGCATGCACGGTCTCATACACACATACAGTCACACAGTTTAAATATGCACTTTTTAATTCAACAGCTACTTTGCTCCAGTGCTGAATGATCAAAAGACATCAGTTTCAGTAAACGGCTGACTTGGCATAACGATTTCCCAACTTTATGAGTCTACACAAGTTTTTTCAATAGTTACCTCACGCCTCTCTGGTTTAGCAAACCTAACATCATCTTATAGTTTCAGAATCAAGCCTCAGACTGCTTGCAAACAAAGGCGTATAGGCTGAGGACTCCTACTCTCAATCAGCTTGACAAATGAAGTGAGATCGTTCAATTTGAGAACCACAGGGGGAAAAGAGAAGTAATGTCTGCAAACCGCAGAGAGAGAGAAAACAGGCGAGAGGCGAGAAACGTGAGCAGGTGCCTCTCTGTCTCTACGTCTGTGGTGCAGCTGCAGTAGAGGCCTCTGTCTGCTTCCTCTCAACTCTCTGTCCTTTCATATGCCTCCACTGTTGTAAGCAGGAAGCTCAACTGCTGGGTCAGGACCCGCTCGGATGCTGCAGCTTTGAAGTCTTTTGTCCTGCGTACCTGTCACGTTGAAGTTTGCAGCTCACTGTTTAGGTTTTCCCTTTATTGTCCTTGGTGGGGGGGTGGCAGTGTTTTCCTCCATTACCTCTACTCAACACCAAGCCGCGAACCTCTAAGAGCCATGTAAGGATGCACTGCATGTATACATTTTGCCACAGCATCCATTGGTAAGAAGTGCTTTCACTGCCGCTTGCTCTTTGTGGTATTCCTCAGGCTGTGTTTGTGTTGTGTTTGAAGCACGGTTATGGAAGGCCGATGGGGCAAAAATCGTCTTGCAAAACACTTGTCAACACAGTCATTTATTACCTTTATTTACCCATCACAACTTAAAACACTTCAGCCAGTGATGTTCCTTATATTATTTCTTTACATAGAGTTGATCATCTGATATGTAAGCACTTGCATATATTTTAGAGTCTGTTAAAGCATTGCTATATTAATGAGCAAATGATGTAATTAGTGACTACAGCCTTACCACATTTAGAAAGCCCATGGGGCAGAACCTCACACAACCAGCTGATACTGCAAGATCACTTTCATTTGACTCACAAAACCATCGCTGCACCTAGAGCATCATTGGAAGCCACCAAATGGCCGGACCAATCAGCATCCTTTTAGGAACTGGTTTAGACAGATGGCGACAGCTAGAGGCAACGGTACACCAAATTCCAAAACAAACAACAGTAGCTACTTTCAAAGGTATTTGACCGAGTGCCTTTTAAGCAGAGATTTTCCTTCCAAAACCAGAAAGAATCGTGTACCGACATCTTAACAAGCTGGTGAACCTGATGCTTTCTCACTTTCATGATGACAGTTCCTACTGTTTGTTTGCTCTCACACCGCGTCATATGTTTCGTTCGTCTTATTGGACGACAGATAATTGATCCAGTCACCTGGTATGTGGTTTTGTACTGTCCATTGCCTAAATGGTTTGAATCCAAAGGTGTCCGGACTTTATTTCATGAAGTGAATAAGGGAAACTAAAGCTTTTCTCACACTTGCATTACTGAGCCCTAGGTTAACCTAGGCCCTGGGCTTATTGTAGCCCAGGTGTTAGCTTATTAACCTTAGGCCATAAAGCTAATTGGCTATTACAGTAAGCCCTAGAATAAGGATTCACACTTGAAAATCAAAGTCCATGGTTAATGTCTTTACAACAAAGTTTTGATCGGACATTCTACTGCTTTTCAAAAACATTCAATTGCTTTTTCTCTGACTTGAATTCAGACCTTAACCAGAGACATTTTCCAGTCTCTGCTTTGACCCAAACTTTGAGAATATCCCCAAAACTTCAGGGATAACCCTGCTCTGGAGTGGTGTTGTAACTGTGAAAAGACTGTTATCCCAGCTAATAGCGCTGTAAGCCCAGGGGTAATGGGTATTTTAGCCCAGGGCTAAATCAGTGTAGAAAAGGCTTAAACCAGAGTATGGCTATGTGAGGCTAGATGGGACAGACTATGTAAAGAAATGCAAAGATCAGGAACATCACTGACTGAAGTGCTTGAAGATGCAATGCCACCGGCTAATGGGACACTTCAATGTATATTTATATACTGTGTATAAAAGGAAATAGTTACCTTTGTTGACAAGTGTTTTGCAAGACAGTTTTTGCCCCTTTGGTCTTCCTTACATGGTTGCTATAACGCGTTCTCACGGACAGTTTTGAGCACTCTCTCTCTCTGGTGTAGGGGACAATGGCGTGTGTCTGGATCTGAGCTTTAACAGAGAGCTCATCCACCGAGCCGACGTTATGGACAACCAGTCGGGCTCCCCGGGCCCTGACACCCACCATCAGCAGCAGTCCATCCTCACAGGCCCAGACAGTGAGCCAGCTCCCTCCCACAGGCCATACCCCATGCCCTTAACCCGAAGTGACATCAATCCTGTGGCCCTTACCAACGGCCACAAGCTGGGCCCGCCACCCCCGGGCGTCCC
>OMLF01003585.1:13384-25296 GCA_900302615.1 Holocentrus rufus | reverse complement strand
CACCGTCGACCCGCTCCTCGCTCTGTAGTTTGGTGTTTCTGACAGTGGGTTTCCTGTAGAAGTAGAAAATAACCATGTCGCTCTTGTTAGCTAGTTCCCCTCTTTTCTAATATTGTATTAGCAATGTGCATAGCATGTGAACTGGTTGCATATTTCTGTTTTATCCAGTTATAATTCATGGTTGCATTGTCCTGACTGTGTTTTTCTTCTTCTTCTTCTTTCATATTTACACTGACATGGCACAGACTGCACATGCTGACACCTGATCAATGGCATACATGCAAATATCCTTCAATTTTCTACCATCTATTGTACAAACCAGTTAGAGTCAGCATATTGCTAACCACCAAGTACAGTAAAGGTGCAAAAAGATATAATAAAACCATCAATAAGCAGATTGGGTGTGTTACCATGATTTGGATCCTTTGCAAATGCCTTTGTGATGGGGACAGATGTCGTCAATCTGTGCAGTGTGAATGACCGGGGTTTAATTTTCTGTGGATTAGTCCATCTAAGCCCATGCAACAGCTGGAAATCCCATTCCCTATTATGGCATGCTTTTTCAGAGGAGGGCAGTAACGTACATCCTGGGGTCTTAAACTAAAATAGTCACAGGCCTGTTTCTTTTTAGGCCATGTAGCAAGAACAGACCTGGGTCTGGTAGGATTTGCAAGTACTTCTCCGCATTCGTTTCAGCTGCGGAGCATTCCAGATGGGTGGAGTTTGCCACGCAGGACGATGAGTCAGAAAGTTTTTGCAATCACAGGGAAGTTCAGATTATTTTAAAGTCAATCTATTATAGATTTCTGTGATTGACAGCTGATCTGAAGTGTCTGATGTTGTAGCACTCCACCCATCTTTGGCTCCAAAGAGCTTAAAACAAACTAATATTGATAATGAGTACTAATATGTAGCTTGACAGTAAAATGACTGCAGTGTCAAGACCTCAACTGACCTTTGACACCCTGAGGTGCCGCTGGGCCAAAACTGAAAATGCCTCACTGGAATAAGATAAAGTGCAAATTCCTCCCATTTTTTTAAGAATATACTGAACCACTAACTTTCCCAGCTGGTTTTGTTGTGGATGCATGTTGACTTCCTGTTGTTTTTGCCCCAACTGGGTTCAAACAAATGATAATCCTACTGTGCAAATTCTAGTTGACCCAGGTCTGGACCAGAGTAGCTTTATGTTTGAGGTTTTGTCACAGAACAAGAGACTTATTTTCTTATGTGAGTCCTGTGCTGTAAAAGTTTAAGAACCCACTGAAGACTGTACAATACACTTTATTATATGTCATGTAACATCATGCTATAAGCCTGCATTCATAGAGACCCTTCACCTCTATGCATCCCATCCAAAAGTTAAAGAAATGCCATAAGGGAACAATGTGGTAACTTTAAATTCACATTGACACTTCCTGCATCTCATAGTACAATCATAATAACATAGTTTTCACTACTAATCAACATGTTGATGATTATCCTGTACCTGTAATATGTGAGTCTGATGAAGTGTGTCAGAATAACTCATTTTAAGTAACATTTGTGTTTCTTTTAAACACTCTTAAGAAGGACGTGTCATTTTCAGCACGTCTGTCTAGTTGGAGGAAAAATACGTGTCACTTTTCAACAGTTATATTGTTATTACTGTTCAGTAATTTGTGCTGAAAGTAGTACCTGTGTAGACCGATGTTTACCACTGAAGTGTTGAAAATGACACGTCCATTTAAGAGTGCAGCTGCAGTTTTCCACTGTCTGTAATTGTGCATCGTGTAACCTTTGTTACTAAGATTTTTCAGTGTTTGTCAGCTCGTTTGCTTTCCCTCACTGTGCAGTCTAACCAGTGTTTACCTTGCAGGCAGACATCCAAAGCTAAAGCTAACTCTAAGTCTAAACAGAGCGGCTCTGGCAAAAGGTAATCTGAGGAAAAACAATTCAATGGGTAAATTCATACGGGGAGAACAGGGCGTCTGAAACGAGACACACACACATACACACACACTGCTTCAACATCACTGATGGCAAACTGTGCTGGGTTAGAGAAAAAGTTACTGAGTTATATTAGCCAAAAAAAAATTAAAAGTTGATTATTCACACATGGCCGGTTAGTTTCTTCATCCAGGCAGAAAGACGACGTCCATGACTCTGTACCGCTCAGGAATTTAGAGATCAAAAACCACACAGACACTCAGTCCAGCAACAACTTGCTGCAAGATTCACTTAAAACACTTATTTCATTATTGTGCAGAATAATTGAAAATGGCTGTGGGTACTTCTGTGTACCACACACACATTACTCAGATATTTTTGGTTGATTTCAAAGAAGCATTTTGCTGCAGAAAACTTTGAATAAATGGTTACACGGGTTGAATTAATTTCCCTTTTTCTCTGGATTTACTTAACACAGATATAGTGATGGTCATACTTTGTATATTTTGTTGACATTTTGATGTTTTTACCAAATCTGACAATATCTGTGATATTCTGCATGAACCTGAGTGACATTTATATTTTAACCAGCAGCTTTGATTGATGGATTGATGGGGATACATGTTTCATTTGATTTTGTAAAGCAAAACGAGAGTGCATTCATTCATTCATTCATTCATTCATTAATCCCTTCATTCATCAATTCATTCATTGGTTCATCTATTCATTCATCCATTCATTTTTTCATTCTCTCCTCTATTCAGTGATTTGTTCATTCTGTGACAGGCCAATGAAAATAAGTGTCCTTTAAATAAAGTTATTCCTGAGTATACTGTCATGTTTATAATTTTAACTGTATAAATAAAAGTGAAGTGTTCATTCATTCATTCAGAGTCATTCAGTCATCACCCTCCTTGCCCGTGTCTCTGCCCCCCTCCCCAGGCTTTATTTGGAGCGTCAGAAGAACTACTACCACATCCACTCTGTGGCCTGTACGGGCACGGAGGTCCACCTGGCCGCCTGCCCGCTGGAGTTCTCCAAACCAAACTCCACCTCGTCCTGCGAGGGCGGCATGCCGGCCGTCGTCAGCTGCATGCCAGGGCCGCAGTACATGCAGAACAGCGGCCTGAAGAAGAAAATGAAAACTTCGGTAAAGTTTCTCTTGATTACAGGATTACAGCTCGATGACAGGGTGGTATCAGCGTCCATGGGATTTTTCTGAGCTTAGTGAGGAAAATAACTTTGTCCTAATCTACTCCACATGTAACAGTCCTTGTTAGCTTCATTCTAAAAGCTTCACTAACTTCATAGTTTTGTACATTTCAAATAGAACTCAACAGATATATCAGCAAACCAATATATGGGGCCAATGTTGACCTTTTATTGAATACTAGATATTAGCCAATCATGCAGATTCCTGACCACAAATACATGAAAACAGTCTGAAAAATCTGCAGTGGAAGGAATTTAATTTGTACATTTTAGCTGCTCTGCTAAAATGTACAAATACAATCATATTCATTTAATTTTTTTTTCTTTTTTTGGAAATTAGTTCTTTATTTACCCTTGATGTATCCCAAAGTTTTTCTTATCATTGAAGAGGTAAAGTTAGTTGATAACTAAAGAAAATGTCCCGCTCAGACAGGAATAAAACTTTATGTTTGTACTTTTCCATGACTAAGGTAAACTTTAAAGGTGCAGAATTTCCCACAAAATATCAGCTATTGACGGCTTCATTGCAAAATCAACCAACTCAACCATAAGAAACTCAAATTTATCAAGTCCTAGTTTCAAAACTGAAGCAGGAATGGAAACTTAATTAGCCCTTAACCCCACGGCACCAAATGACTGACATCTTGCCTTTTTAACAAACCTTTGAAGTTGAAGAGAAAAGTGGAGCGGAAAAAAGTTTATGACCTTTCTTTGGTGGTAACTAAAATATATTAAAGGCAGTCACTACAGTACAGACAAAAGTTTGACAATGGCCTTTTATATTATAGCACAGATAGTCAAATAAGCTAGCTACTGCAGCTAACGCCCTGGACCAGAACTAGGCTTGTGCTCATAAGTCTAATAAGTCTTCATGTTGTGTTGTTTTGTCGTGCAGAGCAACGTGAGGCTGAAGGGAGGAGCGAAGCTGGGCGAGGGCCGGGTGGAGGTGCTGAAGAACAACGAGTGGGGGACGGTGTGCGACGACCGCTGGAGCCTGCAGTCCGCCAGCGTCGTCTGCAGGGAGCTCGGCTTTGGCAGCGCCAAGGAGGCTCTGACCGGAGCCCGCATGGGACAAGGTGAGGAGGGTTCACTGTCAGACACCTCAGTCTAGGAGGGAGAGACTGGTACATCAAAACTTGATTGATACTACAAATCCAATAATACTGTCAGTGTCCAAACTTTGAGATGGGATTAAGTTGAACTAGGTGCAAAAACACCGTCTGTTTTGTGTGGGAACGTGTCCTTCATTTCCTCGTATGAATCCCTCTAAATCCTGCAGCTGAGACAGGATGTGTGCATGGCTTTCTTCAGAGCGTGGTTCAGTCATCAGCTGCCTGTCTAATCTCTCAGGTCATCTCCCCCTCAGAGCAGTCTGCCCTCACCAAGAGGAGACATTCCTGCAGGGATTCCTCATTTTAAGAAGTGAAGGACTGCAGTGTGATCTCCATGTTAAATCCCTCTAATACTCCTTCCCTTCATTTATCTGTGAGTTCCTATTGGAGATTTATAACTATAACAGTGAGTGAGCTCTTACAAATGAAATGATGTGTAAACTCAGATCAAGGGCTTTATTATGAGATGAGAAACTGATTCACCTGTACTCCATTAATGAAGAGTTTTCATGAGACTGTTTCTAATTCCTGTGCATCAGTCAGGCATATCTGAGAGTCTCAGCTGTGTTAATAAGGCTATGGATCATCTCACTTCAAAAATGTTGCAGCACATTTATTAAATTCAGCTTAGTGCTGAAGGAGCCGCCATGTGAGTGACAGGTAATCTGTTTAAAGATGAAAACCTCTGAAGACCTTTTCTAGTCATTTTCCTTCAGATAATTTGAACTCAAAGACTCCAATATTATAGCTTATACATCCAGTTTGGAAATAAACTGCTGCTTAATGTTCACTAGATAGTTGATTACCTCCTTTAAAATTTTATTTACATAGTTGAATTAGTAACAACTAGTCAAAACCAAAGATTGGCGTCACATTTTTCAGATGATGATTTTCTCATTTTGGAATAAAACTCCTCAATTTGTCGTTAAGGTCATCCCTCCTGGACACACACACACACACACACACACAGTTGCCAACATATTAATTTCTCCGGTCAAGCCATTTAGTCGGAAACAGCTCAGAAATTTCTCTGAAAAGCTAATCTGACTCAAATTCCTGAGTGGACACAGGCTGAAAGCAGACAGGACGGGAGGCCCGGAGCTGAATGAAGCAGTGTGTGTGTGTGTGTTTTTGTATGTGTGCACATCTGATGTTCATGTGTAGGTGAGTGGCTACGCGGCTAACTGCACGTCTGCTTGTGAATAAATTATGCCTGTATTGAGCTCATTTTCAAACTTCTGACAACAGTATACAGTCATTTTGCAGAGCCGGTTTGAATGTGTTTGTCTGCGTACGTGCATGTGTGTGCGTGTATGTGTGTGTGTGTGTGTGTGTAATTATGTACAGCTGCAGGTTCTAGCGGTTACAGAGGTTGTCTTGTCCCCAAAAGGTTTGACTCTGAATCTCTTCCTGTAAGTCACTCGGGATCAGAGCGTCGGCCAACTGCTTAAAAAGTGTGAAGTGTTTCCGTTTGATGTGTGTGTTCCTCATTACTGATTCTCCCCAAGAACACAGAGGTGTGTACAGTGCCCCGTCCCGAGAAACAAGCAGGCTTTTAAAGGGCAGCTGGGTGGGGATGTCCGCTCGTGTGTGTGTGTGTGTGTGTACATTATGTTTGGAGGAAGTCGGCTGAGGGGCTTCATCACAGAATCTCTTTGAGGGAGCAGCGTACCTGCTGTGCACCCAGACGGGCTTCAGACCGCCGCCCTGCTGCATTTCGAGGCTCGGAAATGTTCGCGGACGTCACAGAAGGTGGAAACGTGAACCACTGAAGGAATTCCTTTCACGGGAATTATATAATGCATCGTCTCGCCGTGCTGCGACTTCTAGTTGTGGACTGAGAGAGAGCGAAGCAGGATGTTGCATGAATGTAATGTAGTGTATCGCTGACAAAGCTCATGTCTTTGGAAAAATGCACTAAGAATTAAAAGTAATAATCTGTGACGCCTTCAGATAAATAAATGTCTCTACAATAATAATTCAAAAACACTTCAAATGGGGGTCTGTGGCTTCATGAAAGTTGACACGAGGATCCAGAACTTGAAAAAAGTTGAAAACCTCGGTTCTAGGCTGCTGTTGTTTATGTGTCGATCTCTCTGTTCTGCCCAGGAATGGGTCCAATCTACATGAACGAGGTGAAGTGCGCCGGCACTGAGAAGTCCATCTGGAACTGCCCGTTTAAAAACATCACGTCAGAGGACTGCCAGCACATGGAGGACGCCGCTGTCCGCTGCAACGTGCCCTACATGGGCCTGGAGAACTCGGTCAGACCTGAACCTGCTCACTAAAACATCTCTTTCTTCTTGATGTAAAGCGTCAGTACTGTGTTTATCGCTTGAGGAAAAGTGAGAAAATAATTGATTAATTTATGCTGATTTCATTGCAAGTGATGCATTTGAAAATGGGGCTAAATAAGTTAAATGCATCAACTTTTTTTAGCTTAAAAATATCATGTTTTATACTGTTTTTGTTGCATTACTCTCTTTAATTTTCTTCACTGGTTGCACTAAGATGTAAAGCTAACAGGTCCAGTGTCTTTGTGCAGAAATCTCACATCTTCACTCCGATCTCTTCAAAGAGCTTCATATTGCTGCTGTCACAAAAAAAACACAACTATTCTATACGTGCTTTTCTTTTCCCTACATGAATAGAAAGCCTTCATGGTCATGTGTGTTGAGTTTCATTCTTGGGCCTTTGAAACCAGCTCAAGCCTCATTGTATGGTTTGAAAATTACACGCCTGTCAGTGAGAGACCAAGCAGAAACCAAGCATTTTTCAACCAAGCAATTTTCCTGAACAACAGTTTCTTTGCAGATATATGTTGGGTTTTTTTCCTCCCAGACAACAGCAATATGTCTTTAACAAACAGTATGTCTGGTTGCACAGTGTGTATTTTACCAGATCATACTCTCCCAGCAGATACACACAGGAATAAGCATGGCAGCAGGGCACACTCTCATCCCTGGTTTGTTTTTTGCAAAACATATTTTAAATCAACAGTGAATGAAATTTAAAAATCCATATTTGATTTTTCTTGCCGTGTTGACTTCATGATATTTGGCTTTATCAACAGTCAACCAACAATAAAGAATCATCCACTGCTAACAGACATAAAGAGAGAGTTTCCCCTGCCTGCACGCTCCTTGTGTATCTGTGCTTTGCTCTGTGCTTCCTAACCCTTTCGCCCAACACAGATCCGGATCACAGGTGGACGTACACGTTACGAGGGCCGTGTGGAGGTTTCGGTCCCAGACTCAAATGGGACGCAGAGCTGGGGCCTCATCTGTGGAGAGGGCTGGAGCACCAAGGAGGCCATGGTGGCCTGCAGGCAGCTGGGCCTGGGCTACGCTAACCACGGCCTGCAAGTAGGTCATTAACCCCGCATAGAGCAATATGTCATACTTGACATATGCAAATATAATATTCTGGCTTGTACTATATAGCGATTATACCACACATATATGTGCATCTATGTTCAAATATAATCCAATATATTTTTTAATCAGATGAAAAATTTGAAGGAAAAAAGATGAATATATTGAATTTTACTGATAATAAACTGTTGTTAGCATTGGTAAAATGTTTAAATATATTCCTTAAATATATTTATCATGCTAATATATATTCCAAAATGGCACATTTATTTTGGATTATACTTGAACATGTATGCACATGTTTAATATGTGACAGTATATCATAATTTCCATGTGGAGGAGATGTTTGGTTTCCTGTTAGAGGCTGTTTTCCTCTGTTCCACATGGACAGACCAGCCGCACACCAAACCTCCAATAAACCAAAAGCCATTCACCACCAAGCCAAGTGGTGACTTCACCCGGAAACCATGTCGCCCTTCACCTCCGCTAATAACTAACCCCACTGCTGCTTCAACAACAAAAACTACCCCTGCCCCTCAGGACTGTATGAGAAAAGGTCAGAATCAGCACAGGCGGTTCAGAGACAGGACAGGAAGTTTGTCCCCTCACTGACTCCCAGCAGGGCGTGTCTGCAGATCCGGATAGTGGGCGGCCGGACCAGTTATGAGGGCCGGGTGGAGGTTCAGGTTGGGTCCAAGTGGGGCACAGTGTGCAGCACAGGCTGGACCACAAAGGAAGCCATGGTGGTTTGCAGGCAGCTAGGGCTGGGCTACTCCATGCATGCCATCACTGTAAGTTGGACCAGTGATGTACAATAACTGAAGAGTTTATTGTATATCATCATCAAACTGAGATATTGAAAAAGCGACACCTACTCTTTAGTTTTGTGCTGTAAATTTATTAGTAGCATAAAATTAAGGCAATTTATGTGACTTTTTTTTAAAGGGAAAGTTTGCACAAAAACCCTTTTACGTTAAAAAAAATGCTTTTGGCGATGCACCTTGGATTTCTGGACCCATTTTGTCATTTGGCAGAGTATTTTTATTATTCCCGTAGATCACTTCAAGACATTTCCAGTGCAGCAGATTTCTTTTTCAGCTACCTAACACATCAGCAGTAAACATCAGGTTTTGGTGTCAGTCCTCGGAATCGAAGAGCAAAGGCTTCTTTCTCGATACATCATTTTGCAATGATGTTTAAATTGGAGGCAGATATACCAGTTCCTCCACCAACAGCAGCCTCAATAGACCAGAATGCATTGCAGCCACTTGACATGTTATGATGAGAATAAGTAGGCATAACTTTCACCTTTTGTCAGATGGAAAAACTCTTGCTCTGGTATTGCTATCATCATCACTTTCCCCACCGCCACAGCTGAAAGGAATAGTCATGCCTGTTTTCTTGGGCTTATTGAAAGGCATCCTGGGAAAAAGGAAGCTACTAACTGACTCAGAAGTAAATGAGGTTAATTAAAACATTTCATCACCGAAAAAACAAAAACAAAAACAGAATGCATTGATGATATCTAAGTGTATATGGGGGTGTATTTTTTATTTAAGGGGGTATGTGATGAACTGCAGTTAGTCTTGATTTCCAGAATAGATTTGAGGCACTTGGGAAATTAACAAAGTGTTCGACTACTTGATATCTCTAAGGGCGATTGCAAGAAACCCTATACAAAAATTTTAGCCCAGGGTCAGTTCATCTGTTTTTACTAATTCCATAGTCACTTTTATAATGGCTTGGAATTGAGTGGCCACTTAATAGGAAACTGGGCACTAGATTCAGACATTCAGCATTAATAGGATTATTGAACCAACCTCTGTGTATGAACAAATTTATTGCTCTCTATTGACCGTAAACTCTGCGTCACATGGTGTCCTCATTGAACAGCCAAGATGAGTCATGACCATCTGTTTTTCAGGACAGAAACAAAACACTGAACTTTTTTTGCAGCTCCATTTGTGAACGATTATCTCCTGACAGACACCCCGTGTTTGTTTTTTTGTCTTCGCGTGCCTGTGTGTTTGTCCCCTGTCTAAGGAAACCTGGTACTGGGACAGCAGCAACGTGACAGACATGGTTCTGAGCGGAGTGAAGTGCACAGGAACTGAGATGGCGCTCTCCCAGTGCCAGCATCACAAAACTGTCAGCTGTCAGAGAGCGGCGGCGAAGTTCGCTGCGGGAGTCATCTGCTCCGAGAGTGAGTAATAGCAGGAATGGAAGTTTTACAGTATATTTAGTATATTTGTCATACGGGGCTTCATTCTCTTTTTTAATTTAATAGGTATAGAGCAAGGAACTAACACTGCCAGGATTATGGTTCCATGACTTGGAATGGAAGAGAAGAGAGAAAAAAGACAGACAAACTATTTGGAGACAATGAAAATTCAAGGGCCTCAAAAAAATGAAAATGCCCCTCTAAATAGGTCCAAAATGTAAAAACACAACACTGTAATAATTATATTGACTCACAATGTAACAGCTTATAAAAATGAGAATAATGCAACAACTTGAATTATTATATTTTTCGTGAATATAATCATTACATGTTCGCTTGTTGCACCTCTTTTGTGAGGAAGTAATTTTCCTGAACATTGTTAACTCTAATGCTTGTTGTTTTGTTTCTGCAGCAGTTTTGCAAATTCTTGCACATTCATTGAATGTGTCAGTTCGTGATTCTGATACCATGGACAGGAGAATTTTTACTGAGTGTGCAGCACTTCTGTCTTCACTGGTGGCAGGCTGCAGTGTGTGTTGTGTGACAGCATGTTGACGACACAGATGGGGAAATGTGGAGCAGGTTCCTTGTGGTTTAAGTGACCCTAATTCTGGCTCCGTGCACAGCGGCCTCTGACCTGGTTCTGAACGCCCCGCTGGTCCAGCAGACGGTTTACATCGAGGACCGGCCTCTGCACATGCTGTACTGCGCTGCCGAGGAGGACTGCCTGTCAAAATCTGCTGCCAAGGCCAACTGGCCCTACGGACACCGACGCCTGCTGCGCTTCTCCTCCCAGATCCACAACATCGGCCGAGCTGACTTCAGACCCAAGGCTGGGCGGCACTCGTGGATCTGGCACGCCTGCCATGGGTGAGGGGAGGGGAAGTCTTGCCTTCATAGTGTTTAGTAGTTTTAGCTGCACAGATACTTCTCAGGCCTAGTCCATTGTAGTCCAGGCAATTTTGAAAATAGAAGTAAAGTGTGCAGATTTGCATCATCAGCTTTTCACTTCAGAAGTTTCAGCCAAACCTTTCCATCATCTAATTATCCAACCACATCACCTCTATTTAATTATGAGCTGCTGCTCTACTGTTTTCCTTATCTTTCACGACCCAGAACAACCTCAGTGTCCTCCCATAAATCTGTTCAGTAGATTTCCTCCCATACATTTTTCACCCTCTGAATCAGCTGATAGAGAAACAGTTCAAACCAGTGGGAAGAAAACTGGGAAGAGCAGCCTCTTTCATCATTCTGCAGCTTCTCGCACAGCACAGTGATGATATGAGAGAAGAAATATGTGTAACAGCTGCTCTGGCAAAGGCACCGCTCTATTAAATGATACTGAGTCTCTGCAGGACGGATGAGGTTCAAATGCCTGCAGTAGATATGAGCCTGCTTGATATTTAGACAGTTAATTAAGAAATGACAGGATGGCGAATTGATGAGTTATATTCCAAGGACTGAATATCTATTTTGGAAAAAACAAAACAAATATATAAAAACCTGTAGAAGCATAATCATCTTATCAAACAAATTTTTGGCCATCAGGTCAATTTACGACACAAAATCCCATATAAGTGTCACTTTTTCAAATAGTTGATATCTATATTTTGGATTACGACAAAAAAGTGCCATATTTTTGTCTGCTGTCAATAATTTGTCCCTTGCATTTTACAGCCACTACCACAGTATGGACATTTTCACACACTATGACCTGCTGAACGCCAACGGGAGCAAAGTGGCCGAAGGACACAAAGCCAGTTTCTGCCTGGAGGACTCAGACTGCCAGGAGGGTGAGTCTGACATTCTGCCATGTGCAACCTCTCAATAATCTGATCCGTCCTCACATATTAAACCCCACCAAAACAAACACATGTAGGTAAAGCTTCAAGGAACACTTCTCCTCTGAAGTGACTCAATACACTGGCTACCAGATTACATTGGACTAGTGTAGGCCAAAATCTGAGGGTCAGTTGCCTCAAAATGTGACTTGGTGACTTGCTGGGGTGCTCATGATGTCTTGGGTTCAAATTTGGCCTTGGACCTTAATCACATGTCATCTTT
>OMLF01003584.1:9212-21501 GCA_900302615.1 Holocentrus rufus | reverse complement strand
TCCCGAGAGCAGCCTTCAGCCCTGCCTCGCTGAGCAGCAGCCTGTAATCCATCACACTTAACACTCAAAAATGATATTTCACAGCAGTGATTCATTGTCCTTACAGAGAATTATGATGAGGAACGTGGCTATTTTTCTTTGTCCATTGGCTTTTCATCAATGTTTACTGTCCTATTATAATCTTACCATATTACTCTCCAATGACATAGTAAGGTTATGGAGTATTAGCACTTAGGGCCAAAACCTCTCTGGCTTATGTAATATACTTCAAAGAGTTTCTACATTTACATTGCCAACAGCTCTGTGACTAAGCGCTTAGCGGAGTTAGAAGCGTTCCTTGACAGTATTACGTGTACACTAAATATTTAAGCTTCTGTTTACTGCTTCAGCACAAAGATAAGTATAATTGCTAAAACTCAAGGAAAATATGGAAACAAATTCAGGGAAAAAATGGTTTATTGCTCTGCAGCCCTGAAGTGGACGATGTAGTGCAGAGATGCAGATATGCCTGGTTTTAGAAATTGACCAGCGTTATGTAACTGCAAGATTTATTTTGGTCCAGCTGTGCACCATCAGTGGGAGCTGAAGACCGGACTGCTGGAATGATATTAGGCACCAATAAAATTACCAAACTGAATAACTGAATAAGTTAGACACTGAGTCTTAAAAAAAAAATGGAGATAAGTGGGTTATTTTGCACTGAAAAGTTCACTTAAACTGCAGGGTGTGTGTGTGTGTGTGTATGTGTGTGTGTGTGCATGGGAGTGTGCGTGCACACGTGTACTGATGATGAAAGAACTTGTTAAAAGGCATTATGGGAGGTGAAAAAATGTGGTAGGGGAACAAATGTCTCTTATTTCATATTATATTTTTGCAGAATGCTGTCATTCAGTTTCTTTCCAAATTGGAATGAATAATAACTTTACATGAACCATTATATTGTGCAATTAGAGTAAGGAAACTAAGAATATGAGGCTAAAAAGCTGGGGAGAATAGACACTAATTAGCTGAATTTGATGTGTATTTATAGGCAAAGTCAATTACGATCACAACAAAACAACAATAAGAACACATTGTACCAGAGCACACTTTTCATTATGAGCAAAATCATACACTTCATAGAAAATAACTCAAAGTGCTAAAATAAAAATGCCATTAAAACCAGTGAAACACAACAGGAAGGGAAAAGAAATAATTCAACAAAAATAAAAGAAAAAAGAGAGAACTAAATATTTAATAAAATGTAATAAAAATAGAAATTACAGATAAAAATAAGGAAAATTTAGGGGAAAATATGGAAACTTCCCTCCTTCAAAAACAAAACAAAAACAAAAGAAAGAAACAAAGAAAGTGGGGTTCAAATGAATCACCACTTTCCATATTTCCCCTGACAATATTAGTATGCAAAACATGATCATGTGTGACATGTGATAAAGTAACAATAGAAATATCATTCCTCCCTTCTTCGCACTGATGTGACAAACGACAGTGGGGTTTTAGTTTATTTGTGCTCAAATTTAGACACACCCACGGTTTCATTGCAGGAATGTCCAATACAACCGGCACGTTAAATGGGGAGATGATGGACCGCCATTAAACAGAACCTGCCAGGGCAATAAATCACACACAATTATATCTATAACTCTGCCAACTGTCCATCCACTCACATGAAAGTATAACACCTTCATCCTTTTTTTTTTTTTTTTCTAAATTCAATTTCAGCTCCAGATAGACTGTCACTGCACACATGGATGCATCAAACGCACCATTGCCTCTCTGCGCATCAGATGCCACCTTTCCCACCCGATTTAAACGACGAGACGGCATGCAAAAAAAAAACGTACCAAAGGTGCATCTTTGGGTTTGTGCATCAGCTGTGCGTAAAAGTGACCAAACAGTTTTGGGCATGGTAAACACTAACCTGTTGTATCAGGGGAGCTCGGGGATCTCCGGTCAGCGGCAGCCTGCCATTGCGCGTAGATTTGATATGATGATGATGATTATTTCATTATCGTAAACAAGGATGCAACAAACGTCTCCTACAAGACTACCCTGCTGCTCATTTCATGACAAACCCCTCTCAGTATGCTGTTGTGTTTGGCTGTGCCGGCAGCGATCAGCCCTCTCTGGCTTGTTTTGCTGGTCTCGACGCGCCTCGCATCCCCGCAGACAGACAGGGATGCTGTGGTACCCCGTCACCAGTGGCAACCTGTTGCCATAGCAATCCTCCAGGTAGGCTATACTGCAAGCAAGTGCACGGACGCGAGAGAAGGAGAGAGAGAGGTGTGGTTTTCTGATGCTGCCTGCAAAACTGGCTCGGTCACCCTGCAGGCTCACGCGAACCCCAAATTAAAATTTAAAATGAAGCCAAAGAGATCATGATGTGTGATGTTAAATCGCATTTCCCCTGACGAGAAACCAGCACAACACAGATGACTTATTGTGTGTCTGTGGTGCTTAATAGTAATAATATAATATGTATAGGCCTTATTTTACTTAATCGTATTTGTATTATGTATTTCTACGCTATATATTTCTATCGAGAGTTATGATGTTTGCATTGTAACCATTTTATTATAGGATTACCACAGGTATTTTTTTGTAAATGGAATTGTCAGTGGCTATCCAGGCCAGGTATGAATGACTCTCACACTGGCTGAGATGGCTGAGAAATTAAAGCGGACTTGCTGCTGCAGAGGAATTTATATTTGATAAAGCTGAGCAGGGGAGGAGGGAGGACGCAGCTCGGCTTCAACTTGGAGGTGGAGGATTTCAGGTGCGAAACACTCCTGCATCCCTCCTGGTTCACGGATGACAAAGTCGGAGTCTGCCTTTCCTCAACGTGACAGACACAAATTCCGACCCAGACTCCTCGGAGGACGTGACAGTCCATGCAGGGCCAGAGAGTGACTGTGCATGCCGGCTGGGTGAATTTGAGGTTATATAATACCCTTCAATCAGCGGCTCTATCCTGCTGCTGCTCTCAGCATCCAACTGTTGTACGGCAGCGCCGCCTGCTGGTGTGCAGCGAAGCGCCAAGATAATGGCACAAGAAATCACCGGCACCCAGGATAAATCCACTGGAAGTCACTTTATCCACCTTCTCTTTTGTCAAGTATGGTCTGCCCACCTTGATTCAGCTCATATAAATCTGTACGATGCAATTTTGTGACATATTACCAGAATCAAGACAAAACAGGTAATGAAAACGGGGTCAAGCCAAGAAAATGAGCTTATAAATTAGCATTACATGTAAATATGATTATATTTTCTTAGTTATTTTGTTTATTGCAGTCACTGACTGGTGACAGTATCGCCACTTGTGTCCTGAGCACTGCATCACTGCTCACAGACAAGCCTTTCTCATCAACACAGATGAGCTTGGTCTATATAAAGTTTCTTTCCTTGTCACACAGCCAGTTATGTAGATTTTTCCTGGCGCTGATGGGAAAACAACATAAAAAAGGTTTCAAGGTGCACCATTAGAGGTAAACACAGTACAAACTCATTTTATCACTTCAATCACTGCCCACTTAACAGTTTCTGTGTCTGAGCACCAACTGGCAGCACTGACTGACACCAAGTGAGTCAAATATTTACCTCCGCCAGGCAGGCAGGAGTCCCACCTTGTTTTTATTTTTTCCTTCTTTCTCTCTCTCTCTCTCTTTTTTTTGTTTTGTTTGGCTTGTCCTCATGCAGTATAGTCTGGATCAGAGGCGTGTTCAGATCATCTCGGGGCTGTGGGGCGAGTATCTCTCTCTGCTCCCTCCTGCATCAATAATTCATAAGTGAATATCATGCGGAGAGGAGCTCTATACCTGTGACCTTGTACGCCCTGAAATCCTTTCCCTTGGCCAGAAAGCGATTGTCTTTGTCTGACTGCTAAATGTTTGGATGCAGCTACACAGAGAAACCGGAGGGAGGAGATAAGAGAGCAGCCGCCAGTGATTTTCTACCAAACCAACAAAGGATAAATGACTGGATCAGATTCAGATGGCAGGGGAAGCAGGGGTTAAAGACTCCGAGGCGCAGCCGTCGGTGTGAACTCTCAGTTGATTCCTCCTTCATCATGTGCATGCACAGCTCGCATACGCACACACTGTCCTTCAACTGAAATTGGTTTTTGAAGGCCAATATGGATGCCAAAAAATTTGGATTAAAGCTGCAGATAGTTTATATTTTCTGCTGACATTGTGTCCTTTATATTGAAATCTGACCATTTCCACACTAAAACCCAAATAAAATAAACAAACTTCTCCCTGACTTTTAGGAGTGGAAAACTTCTAGAACAGCATTTAGAGCATCACGAGTCACTAAAACTCTGCATCGAGATCGAATGAAGTTAGAGGCAGCAGCTGTTTAAGGCAAAGTTTTCCAAGGTTTAACATCCTGACACCACTGAATTTGTTGCAAAAGCCTTTTCTCGCCTCTCTTTCCTGCAGCATCGACTGGTGATATCCCTTTTTTGATGGAAGGTCAGTGTTTCCTTGATGCATCAGCAGACTGATATACCAGCCCAACTCATGCATAAACCCACACACACACTCACACAAACACACATGCACGTTGTTGCCACTAAGTACCTTGCTAATCACTACTTGCAGCCAGTGCACTCTGCATGATGTGATGCCAGCGACTTGCCAGCTGCCAGCTCAAAGCTGCTCATCACCACTTGAGATCTCTCAGTAACTGGGTTAACCACCAAGTCTGCGTCAAGATGGCCGTGGATCAAGAGGAGGAATCCATGCAAAAAACAAACTGAGGACGGACTGACCCCGGCTGGACTGGTAGATGTTAACCTGAAACACGCAGGTAACGGATGTTTTTGTCCAAGTGCATCAGAACATGTATAATGCAGTAAATAAATAAATAAATTAAAAAAACAGCTCTGTTTTTTTTCTGCACATTTGCATACTTTTCACATTGAAATTGCTCAGATGTTTTAGCGTGTTGCTGAAATTTTTAGAGGCAGTCTGAGGGAAAATTACATTACAGTTTCTGTGATGTTGCTGTGATTTGCTTGATGTGCAAGGTAATCAAACATGCAGCACTAAAATCTGGATAAAGTAATCACACGCTCATTAACTTTAACTAATTAGGGCCCGCTGTTTGAATAATTTGGATAACCCCCAGCCTTGATGCAGGGCCAGCCCGACAAATAAAAATCTAACACACACACACACACTGGCCCTCCCTCATCATCAGATTTGGTTCCTCTTTTATCTAATAATAGGTTTCTGTTCACAATTTAAAAACATTCAATGTAAAAACAATGCAGGAAATCAGACTGGGTTGTATTATGTTGCATGGTACTGTACTGTGTCGAAACCAAATAATGCAAATCCATAAGGTGACCACAGCATGGCACTATAACCACCCACAACATCACTACAGGAGCAGCACCACTGTGACAGAGGCATATTCAGTTCACAATGAAGCAATGCAATACAAATTGCATGATTTTCCAATAAGCATGAACCTTTCATTCTCTGCAGGCAAGATCATTTTAAATTCTCTTGTTTTCTGATTTTCAAAGCCTGACACTCTTCGACTTATCCCCCCAAAGCAAACAGCTCGATTTGATCCTGCTTGCGGCAATTCCTACATGAATTCAGTAATTGCTGGATGCAATATTGAGTTTTTTTCAGGGTCAGAAACAGAATCAGAGCCAATTTATTTACAAAGTACAGTCAAGTTTGGGAATTAAGCTCGGTAGCATGAGTGCAGATACACGGACACAGGGACAAAAGGACCTCAAATGCAGCACAGGACGACAGAGCAGTGTTGAATTCAAATAAATGAATTACCAACAAAGCAGAAATACCTCTAAGGTTGAGGAGGCGTATGATTGGCACATCTAGAGTCCCTGCTAGACCACCAGCACAGTTGGCAGAGGCACAAGTCTTGTTTTGTCAGGTTACTTTAATGTGCTAGAAGAGCACACACAAAACTGTCTCTTTAATCCCCTCGTCTCTCTTTATTCCCCTGACAGCTGCCTTTCATGTTGCCTTTTTGGCTCGCTCAGCTCTTACATGAAACCCATTTCAAAGAAGCAACACGCCAATTAGCCATCACTTTATTATTATCAAGTGAACACATGGTACTTTCTCTTTCATGACAAACATGATAGCTGACAAGCATTTTCCTATAATCTAGAGGCGGATAAAATAACAAATGCATCGCAAATTGCCAAAGTGATACTGAGATAATAAATGCTAAATAACGCTGAGATAATGAATAAGCAGAAGCAGTGGCAGAATACTGCGGGCGACAAACTTCAGCTGGCACAATCCTCACTTCCTCTCTTTTCTGGAAACTTGCGGGGGAAAAAAGTTGTTTGACCACGTCACTTTGGTTCACACTGAAACAAACTTATATAACCCAGCATTTGCATTTGAAAAGGTATGTCCAGGACTCGCAGGCAATGTGCATTCAATTTGAGTGCTCTTGACTCAGGGGAACGCTCGGGAGTCGCTTATGTTAGAAGTGGACTGATGAGACAATTTCCTCCAGCCTGTGGTCTTGCCCTTATCCCCATGACAGACGCCTTTCATGTTGCCTGCTTGGCTTGCAGAGTTCTCAAATTAAATTTCTAATGAGGCGGCTAAGTGTGAGAAAACATGTCAACCGTCCTCTGCACAAACTTTTGCGATACTAGAAAGCTAGAATTCCCTCAGACTCCTCTGCAGGCGAACTTGTGTGTAAGTCAGTCATCAAGGGTACTAAAAGCACTGCTCGGGGCATTATTGATTTCCCGGCTCCTCTCAAGGCGTTTCCTGTGATGGGCTACTTTGCTTGACACCTCTTCTCCCTCAGCGGCTCGTCTTCATCGTTATTGTATGAACTCAGTGGCACCCCCTCACCACCCCCACCTAGTTTTAATTAATAGCTTTGTGCTCCCTTCAGCTCATCTATTCCCTGTATTACCCCGACTAATTGCTGGCAGAGGCATCTCTGCTAATCCAATTTGGAGCCCTGTATAATCTCCAGGAGCGTCTCAGGCATTATTGAGTATTTGTGGGAACCTGCAGCCCTAATGGCCACTCTGTGTGTATTTTGTTATATTCTGATCTCAAAAGAGGATATCCTCTGTTTGGGGTTAGTTATCCTAATTACCAGTCTCCAGCTGCAGCCATGCTGTACTGTAAGCCGCGCTGCCCGAGGAGCCTCGCTCAGTGTGCGAGGTCTTCTTGTTCCTGTTCCACGTGTGTAACAACGTGACAGTTTGAAAAGTCACTTGCAGTCTGCTGACCGCGGCGAGGTGCGAAATAACTCTTTTGAACAGTTTTCTTTTAAAGGTGCTGCCCACAGCATTTTAAAAATCAATATATCCCAGCCAAATTAAGTGCGATACTTACCATAAACAAATGAGAACATTGTGGAGATGAATGGTAGCCTCGGTCACGCCTGTGGTATTTCTAGCTTTTCAAATTAAGCCAATGTTTCCCATAAAACCTGCTGCTTCCTGTTGCAAAGAAGATGTCCCCCTTTGGCTGTATGTGTGTTTTGTTTTCTCTCTGGCTTTACTAAAAATATAAACATGTTGAAGGTGATTTTTCCATTAAAAACTTTAGCTCCTCTTCTGTCCTATTCCTGTTTTGTGCCATAAAGCAATCCAGCAGATTCCCAGACAAATCCCACCTGGCGCCACACGATGTAAAATGTTTGTTTATTTTTGTTTATACTAATGCCTCAAAATTAATGTGATAATGATGCACTGTTGTTAAAATGCCACACACACTGTAGCACCTTTAACACCATCAGCTGAGCTGCATCTGCCTCAAATGTCAGGACTGCATAATGTTTTTGACTCACTGTATGTTGATTAGGTTTGTTTATTTCCAGCTCTCTGCCGTGCAACCTGAATCCACACAGTGATGGAAAGCTGACGGCATATTTATAGAGTTAAGATGTATTGTTGATTGTTTGCCTTCCTCTGCCACTGAATGTGAGCTCCTGCTGTGTGTCAGTACGTCTGTTAGCATGCAGGTTGTTGATTTCTCTCTGCATCAGTGCCTGTGACTCTGAACTCCTGTATCTTCGCTGTATCTTCATCATTTGAGAATGAAGTGACTCAGCCTCTAAAACATTTGTTGTCATCTGAACTGAAAAGCAGGTGAATGTTGAACAAAGCAGGATCACAAAGTCAGCCAGATAATGATGCTGCTGATGGTCATTTGAATCTGTAAAACAAAACTTGTGAAAATCATAAATATTGATTCTTCCATGTCAGTTTGTTTATTATTATTGTTACTGCAATTATTGTTATTGCTACTATTATTTTATTATCTTAACCGTTTTCCTTCTCTTTCTTGTTATTGTTTTTATTATGTCTGTTACATTTTCTGAATGTAAAGTCTTGTGAACTTGCTGGTGATAACACACTTTAAATAAACATTTGCTGGCGGCCATTGTAAACCAGATCAACCACTGTGTGCTAAAAATGTGCAGAAACACACTTTATTGATTTGTTTTTTATATATTTTGAGCTGTACTGAAAAAAACTAATAAGCAAGTCATTTAATCTCATCTTCAGTGTGCAAATCTTGTTTTTCCTTAAACAAGGCCAAAGAAATCTGCCAGTGGGATGAGATAATCCCACTTGTTTCCAATGCTAATCAACTCCAGAATTTTCTTGACTCAGGTGTCATTTTCTTGATCCTAGTGGGCTGATCTGCCTTATTTCAACAGATTTATTCTTGTTCCCAGAAAAAATTCCCTGAATCGGGCAGAACTGCATTGAAAACAAGTGAGAAGAACATTATGACCACACGTCAGCCTGCAGTACCAACATCTGGACACCGGATGTCAGTGTGCAGCCAGGAATACGACGCAGGAGAGGTGACATTCTCCTACGAGCACTTGGCAAGTGAACATGTTTGAAGAATTAATAGCAGTAGTTAAACATTGCATGAGCCGCAGTACAGGGGGCGGGCGGTACAAATTGATGGTAGCTACTGTAAACGCACAAAGCCGGCTCTGATTGTGCCTCCTCCTGAGTCTTGGCCAGCTGAACAAGTGTTCAATTTGCTGAAGTGACTGTCTGAAAGAATTGTGAGCACTTCGCCCATGGGGGACTGCAGCAAACCAACTCTATATTATATCTTAAGCTGTCTAGCCCCCATCCCTGAACCCCCTCGCTCTGTTCCACTGTTTCTCACCCACACACACACACACACACACACACACACACGGTCTTTGTGTATCTCAGATATTACATCATGTCTGACTTCTGCCCCTGTGAGTAGAAATCACTCCTCTCAGACTCCTCTCCACCGTGCTGCGGTTTAGCTCATAAAATGGCTGAATGCTTTTGTCTTCATCTAGTTGTTTACCGTGCAAATGAAGGGGGATCACAAGCCCTTTTAAAGACCGCGCTCGGTCCACGGACACTTGGAGGCTAATTAGCCGGATTAACTAACCTTCTGATTGCCACAACAAGGTTTCGCTGTGTCACATCATTTGAATTAATGAGGCAGGCTGATGAGAAACCTGAACTGATGGAATTGGATTGAAAAGGGATGTTTCTCCCACTGCCGAGTGATGAATGGAGCTCATTTCCTTCCAGTGTTTACCGTTCGCTGGATGGTTCACCTTGATTTCGTGCCGTTGGTTTGTCAGAATAACAATTGCTTCGTCGGCCATGTAGAACAAATTTGCAAGAATTTGCAAAGACGACAGCGGAGACAGAGCGAGTCAAAATGACATTATACAATCCTGACATTTTGGTTGGCACCAAGTTAAAGGACATAGTCGGTAACAGTTATTTTGTCCAACCTCTGCTGGCTGGAAGGGAGCGGTTTCCGGCGTGCCGTGATGTCAGTTTGAACTTCTGTGACATTAAAATCAACATAACTAATTTCACTTCGGTCCATTCAGGCAGCGGATGCCCTTCAAAAGCTGCAAATTCACTGTCATTTAGAGGCTCTTTCAGAAAGTCCACGGAACATTTTGGTGAATAAATGTTCTGTCATTAGTCGGCGGCTGCAGGTTTCAACTTTAATTGTGAGTTGACTGAACTGAAGGTGTATTGATGCAAACCCTGATGTGGATTTAATTTGTTCTGAGTGGAAAAGAGCCCCATGCGGCTCTGTGGAGATTGGTATCTCACCAGCTAAAACCTGCGATTCCGTTTTCCTTCCAAACATCTTCCACATGCAGCGTTTTGTTTCTCACCTCACGGTTTTGCAAAACTATGATGAAATGCATGATGTACAACGTCCGTTAAACACAATATTCACACACATTCATAAAAAAAAAAAAAACAGGTTGCACGGCAGCATCATGAAACACACATGAAAGCATCTCTGTTGATTCACTGAATAAGAAAAAAAGTGTGGAGCGATTAGAGAAATCAATGAGGTGAACCATGGAGATCAATCCTCCTGCCTTCTATTTTGCCACCGTTTCTCATTTTCCCCAGCTTTTACCAAATCAGCCCTCACACACACACACCCACACACACACACACGCACCAAACTCATTTGCAATGACAAAGACTAAACATGTTACCGCCTGGAAAGAGAAATCTACATTCCTCAAAACTGTCATCTCTTCAATCTCACGCCGACAGTAATGATCCTGAGGCGCCGCCATTTTGAGACATGCAATTTCAAGAAAAAATGAGTTTGGGGGGGGAGAAGAAAGATGTCTCGGGGCGAGGGAGCGAGAGACAGAGAGAGGGAGAGCGAAGGGGGTTTGCTCTGAATCATTAGTTTGCTGGAAGCACCGCTGTTACAGGACTAATTGAGTATCAGCATGAGCCACGGGCGGGTCGCCGGCTCAAAGCTGCTGTCGTCAGCATAAGCAGGTGGGCGGCTGCGAGGAGGAAAGTTGGGGAAAATGAAGCGGCGCGTCCTGATAGAGGTAATCCCTGAAGTTTAATAAGAGCTGGCTTTGAGGGGTTCGGTGGACAAGCTGGTGGGTGGCACAGGTGCCTTCAAAGAACCAAGGAAACGCGGCTGTGGAAGGCTTTTGAAGAGGGTTACACCGTTGCACCTGTTTTCCCAGTTTAATAACATCCAAACATCTGAGAGCGGCAGAAAAAACGTCGGGGATTTTATTCTATTTTTTATTTTCTTGCTGCACCAGTTTGTAACAATTTGCCTTTGCAGCCTTTCACACCCAGGACGACGTTAATCTCAGGCGCTTTGGCAACAGGTACCGCAAGGCTGAGTCCGCTATCAAGGCCCGATAATCTCTTTCTTTCTTCGCTCTTGTCGTCGTCGTCGCCGCCACCGCTGCCGTCTTCTCCCTCAGATTTCAGGCCGCCGAGTCTGCACCTACCGTCAAGCTTTTAATTCCTCCCTCAGGATGCAGGTGACATATTTCTCGCTGCCATGCAAGTCACATAAACAATTAACTTATGACCCGCGGAGTAATCAACTATGCCACCGCGGTTCCGGGGACACAGAGCACAGGAGGAGACAATTTTGTTCCTCCTGGAAGCAACGCAACAGAAATAGTCTGATACTCACACGGTGATGAGAAAGTAATTGAGAGAGAAATTGTGAATTTATAGGAGTAGCTAACCTCGATGAAGTAAGAAAATAAGGGTGGCATCGTAATGGAAAAAACATCAAACTTGATTTAAAGGTTGTGACCATAATATCTCATAAGAGGAGAGCGCGGCAGCTGCAGGGAAACAAAGCTAATCTGATCCCGGTCTCACTTCAGGACTTGTATGCGCTCTTTGCCATGATTTGGCTCTTTGCAGGAGTTGGGAAATGTTCCTCTTGGCCCAGATATGGAGGAGGTTTTTCACCTCGTCTTGACTTGCCCTCGGTTCATTTTGTTACTCGCGGCTTTCCAAGCAGGAGGAACTGCTGGCTGACAGATGTCAACATCTGCCTGCTTGTGCCTGTAAAAGCCTCAGTTTGGGAGTTGTTCGCCATAGTTGGGTCAGATTATGTTCTCCGTCCCAATGAACAACATCTCAGTTCACTTGAAAGAACAGAATTCAGATTTTCAAGTCATTTAGCCTCATATTCAGTCTTATAACCCTTAAAACAAGTGGGAAAAAAAACAGTAGGATGAGATAATCCCACTTGTTCCCAGTGCAGTTTCACTTGTTTTAGGAATTTTTCTGGGAACAAGTATAAATCTGTTGAAACAAGGCAGAATAAGGCAGATCAGCCCACTGGGATCAAGAAAATGACACTTGATTCAAGAAAATTCTAGAAACAAGTTGATTAGCATTGGAAACAAGTGGGATTATCTCATCCCACTTGTATTTTAGACCTTCCTTGAAGAAAAACAGATTTTAAATGAGACTAAGTGACTTGTTTAG
>OMLF01003571.1:2346-12736 GCA_900302615.1 Holocentrus rufus | reverse complement strand
AGGTAGGAATAATAGGTCGTGTTTTCATGTCCATCCAGCCTGGTACTGAAGTGTCTTAATGTCCGACTCCATGGTCCCATGATACTGTGTGATGAAGAAGAAACTTCACAAGCAGCACTCGTTAAAGTCACTCAGAATTAATTATGGAAATAATATGCAAATCATAAGAAGCATTGGAACGTCAAAGAAGTCAGGTTAACCCTTAACCCATTAACCCTTTAATGCAATAACCATTAAAAACTTATACCATACCAGCTGTTCTTATTTGTACAAAACACAGATATTATGATTGAACTCATTATCTTTTGGCTCTCAAAATAAGAGTCATACCCATGAGGCACCCAAGGAATGTTTCATTCCTTCAGCCATCTTAAACCTGATGTGTCTTAGCAAGGTTACAAAAGTGTGGAACATATCGCTAAATAGGCCATGTGAAACTGCGTATTGATGTGCCTATTAATGTCTTTCAGTTAATAAAAAATGGTGTCCAATCAGCTTTCACTGTGAATGGATTTAGAGAGAGAGAGAAAAAAACAACAAACATACACAGCACTTGCACCTTCGTCAGAGTCTACACAATTTATACATAAAATCCACTTAATCCAAAGATTTTCCTTAAAGTAAAGGGTGAATGTGCTGTGATGTAGTGCTTGAAGGACAAAGTTACCCACCTCGCAGTTTAGAGGCACACAAAGCAAATATATGTAAGGTAAAGGTTGGATTTAAGTCCACATATGGAGCGGGATTAAGCACTTACGTTATTTCAATTTTAATACTTAATTACAAACTTTGGATGGAATTAGTGCTGGAAAACTCTCTGGGAATCTAAGTACAAAAGGATAATAATTTTTTTTAAACCAGCAGATTGAAATTACAATAATGCTAAATTTCATAAAGACAATGATTGATCATAATAAAGCTTTTGGTTTGTGCCCTAAACTGCAAAACCATCCAACTGTGATGATGGGACAGGACAATGAGTCTAAGACCTTCATGTCACCTTCATGCTGTACAGATCATGTTATCTAATGCATTGATCACTTTTTGACAAACTTGCTAAGAGTGCGCTGCTCATGGTGTGTCTGAATTTTTGCTTATGTTGTTGGACTGAGGTTATTCCTTCTAGAAAAAGGAGGATGTTGAGAGTTGTTGCTGCTCACTGTAGCAGTTCTTCCCAAGAAATAGGTTTGGAGAAGACCTCCCGCTCCAGCCAGAGGTCATAGTTCATTTGGAAATCCTCTGGTAGGTCCACTCGTTGTCCCAAAACACTCTGCAGACAGTTGTCCACAGGCAGAAAGTCAGGATTGCTCTGGTTCTTGTCGTAGCGGCGGCTGTTGAAGCGTTCAATGTTGGCACGCAGAGCACATTCCTCTGCCTGGAAGTCCCAGGGACGTGCATCCAGATCTGCTGTCAGAAAAAACAGACGAGAAGTCATATTTGGTGGCACTTGCGAAAGTGTGTCTTGTTCTGGCTCTTGAGGTCTCTGAAAATTCTGACTGATTAAGACTGACTAGAATGAAAAATTTCATTTGGTGAATAATTAGAAGGTTGGGCGTTATAAATCTTGTTTGTACTCACCGTTACCGTAGGCCCAGTCATCGTTGAGGCGATGGCGGACTTTCTGGTAGATGGCAGACATGGTCTTCATGTTGCTTTTCCTCCACTGACGTCCCAAGTATTTGGTTTGCACTTTGAGCAGCTTGAGGACATAAAGCTGCATCATGGCCTGCTTAACCTTCAGCGCCCTCTTCAGGATGGGAGCTGACTTGAACACCACCAGCATCTGGGAAAGAAAAGACAGGTTCTGAGAGCCAGTACATACTACAAATACTTTTTGGGGGTTCTGATATTTGCATGTACATCATTTATCTGTGCTGGTAAAAGTTATTTAAAGAGAAGCTCACTCACCATGGTTCTTGAGTGCTTCCACTTGGTCAGTTTGTTCAGGATCCTGAGCAGGTTAATACAGGAAAACAGATTCCTCCAGCAAAACTGGTTGTTGTCTCCTGCTTCCTGTAGGAAACAGACAGAACATCCACAAAAACACAGTGAGATGCCATTTTAACTTTGACTTGGGTAATCAAAGCAATACTATCAAAAGAGCAGCTTACCAAACTCTCTGCGGTTAACTCCGGCAGCTCATGCACGACACAGTAAGGGAAGTCAAGTACTGAAATGCTGCAGGGGGACAGAAAATGAAGAGCAGTGAGATGAGTGCTGTGTGGGTGGTGTTCACTGACACAACAGGTAAACCAGAGTCATGAGATGATGCTGCAAAATACCTATTCTTAGCCGTGATGTAAGACATGATGTTCTGGTTGAAGAACTTCAGAATGAGGGGGATGCAGTTGGCAAACACCAGGTGCTGAGCCATGTACTCAAACTATGGAGACAAACATGAAAAGGACAGATCATGATAAGAATAATGTATAGCAATTTTCACAAGTGCAATAAATAGGAATCTAACAAAACATTAACAATCAAATTCATTTATAACCATGAAGACAAATTAAAAAATCTTCAAGATGGTGTACAAATAATAACAAAACAATAAAGAAATCCCCTCAATAATTCAGTGACCATCACACTAAAGCTAAATGGACAACTGACAAGTCACAATTAAATGTGGAGATTAATTTTTGATGCCAAATCCTCCATCCAAAATATTAAGAAAGTGACTACACTTCACTATAATCCTGAAATGGGGGGAATTTTTCATCCTGAATCTGACAGCTCTTCATGTACAACATACAACCGCCAAACATGTGTTACTGTGCGTCTGACAGAGAAGTAATGCTTGCATTTTGTTACATTTGTACATTTTCGAGTTACTGTAAGCTAACGTAAGCTTCAAAGACCTGTACAGTTAAATGTAGCATTAGACCGCATCATTACATGTGTCCATACCTGGTAGATGTGGTTAAGTTTGAAGTGTTTCAGAAGCAGCAGCAGGATGGCAGAGATGGCTTTCACAATGATTTCTTTGTGGCGATTGACGTCCACACCAAGTTTCATGCTCTGCAGCACAGTGGTCCTGAGGAGTCGCACAAACGTCAATACATCAAAAACCTCCTCAGGTTCATCGGGGATCCTCAGACGGAGCAAACCTGCACAGCTTTTTACCTTGCTGTGTTTCACTCAGGTGAGACGACCTACAACTTTAAAAAGTCTTTCACATCAAATTAAAAAACATTCAAACCCTTATGAGCAACATATCCACAGCGACGCAAGTGTGGATGCTTGCCAATGCCGTTACATTCAAACACTGTGAAAATGTTAGACTCACTTACTGCTCTGTTCTGGTTTCACTGAAATTACATAAAATTACAAAGATTCAGCTGGAGTACTGCCCTGCCTGTAAGCCAAGCTGTAAAATATTCTGAGAGGCAAATCACTCACGGCATCTCCTCAGGCAGCACATCTGCCAAGATGTTGATGGAGTCGGTCTTGGCTTTGGAGGTCGGTGCTGCCGCGAGCAGGATCTTCAGCAAGGCAATCTGACATTTAGGAAGGAAAACCATCAGATCAATTACAAGTGGTTTCATCCTGACTCAGAGGCTTGCTCCTGCTTCTAAAGAGCTAGATCAGCTGTCAGATTAAAGGTGGTGGTTGGCAGTGGTATTGTAATCAACAGTGACTCTATAACAATAATAATTGGATCAGGCTACCAACAGGGAGAAAGGGAAAATGTGGTTTATATCCAAGTTTTTATGTGGTGCAGAGCTATCAAATGTGAAATTCAAATGCCATGAATTTACTAATGTGAACAAAACACACTGAAGGACATAAGGTGCAACTGGTGAAATCTGACAAACAGGTTTACACAGATTATGATGTACAAATGTCCAAAGGATCCTCTTAAAATGAATATTTACCAATATTGCAGCACTGCATGTTAAACTCACAAGACTGCACTTTACTGATCTCACCGGGGAAATTCAGGAAACCTTATCACACCTTAATCTTATTTATAATACTATAGATGGAGTAGAGAATGTGCATGGTCTGAGTTTAAAGCACTAGAGTACTGATATATATGTGAGTGCTGTCATCATTAGGCCAGAGTCAGCAAATCTTAATGCAGATGTATGTGGGTGGCAGGAGCATTTCAGATTCAGAAACCAACTCCATAAAAGTAATGGCTTTTGTAAGCTTTGCAATTCAATATTAAAATATTAAAATTTATGCATGTATCTAATGAGACACCACTCTGACATTGAATTGGAAATGAGCCAGTCTACTAACATGTTTATTTAAATTCAACTCACTAGCAGACAAATAGTTCAGCATTTTAGTGTGTAAGTTAACATGATATTACATGTTATCTGACAGTGACAAGGCACACAAAAGTGCAAAAGTGCAGCTTGCTTTTCTTCAAAATTTTGCTGTTTGAATTAGAAACAGAACAGAAAAGTTAACTTGGTTCTAGCTCATTATATCCCTCAATCTAATATTGATAACTGGAAAAATGTAGTCAAAATGCAGTCAAAGACACTAACCATATACTGAGGCAAGCTGGGAAGAATACCCTGATACAGCAGCTCAGTGGCACACATCTCCACCTCTTCTTCACCCTGTTAAACAATAGAAGAAGACACCAAGGAATATAAGACAAAAAATTACAGTTTTCATGTTCTCACTATGTCTCAGCACAGTTAAGTTTGGAATATTAAACCTACACAGGCTCTTCCACTGCCTGAGGTAAGACTTTAAAGAGTTCACTTCACCACCTGGAGTTTGCAGCTTGTTTGAGAACACATGGGAATACACGCTAAAGACAGGACCAAGGCTGTTTTCTGAGGGCAAAAGTTCATTTTCTAGTTCAAAATATGCTTTTGGGGAAAGCCAGCATATAAGAGCATGACAGCTCAGGACTATGGGGTTACTTGAATTATTAACATCATATTGATTGTCACTTACCCCAGATAGTGGAGTTTTCTGGAACTCCTCCTCCTTTGAAATCTGAATCTCTGCTATGGAAACGTATTTGTGCTGAAAGGAGATGAAAAATTAATATGTGAAAATCCCAGGAATCCATAGTACCACATTCTCTAGGGCAGAGAGCATATTTTGGGAAACAGCATGCGCAGCAATGACATACCTGCTTCAACGTCTTAATGCTCTCATGGATTGGTCTTGGCAAGCCAACAACTGTATCTGTGTCACTGTAAGAAATATACAAAAATAACCGTGCTTAAAAAAAATTATTTCAGGCAAATAACACACCATGAGAAATGTCTCTTAAGTTCCTGTTTTCTTACAGTCAGTGAAAAGAAAACATACTTTCCAAGTGTGTATCCGATGAATTTACTTCTACTTGATTCCAGGAAATTTTCAATGTCCTTTTCCCTGTTGGAGGAAAGACAAGATCATCAAAAACTAAATGAATGATAAAAAATACTTCACACTATTTTTACAATCTTCCACACTTTACTCTAGATTTGTGAGCATGATGAAGAAATCAAGATATATATTTTTACATTTTCATAAGCATTAAATCATGAGAGCACAAGTGTTGTGTAGTATGAAATAAAAGTTCAGTGAGTTATACAAGCTAACTCATCCAGTCAATCCCATAAGTCAGGCTTATGCTTACTGTCAACACAAAAAACTAGCTCTTGACTTCTTGATTTCTTTGCCCAAAATATTGTCTAAAACCTTACAAATAATTTGAGCATTCTGTTGTGGATTGCAATTAACTCGACTGCTTTTAAACTCAGTACCACAGTACCTGACTTTAGGAGCCCATGGCAGCCCTTTGGGGAATGACACTCGCTCTGAAGGAGGGTGTGGAATAGGTGGAGGCATGACCTCGTCTCGCTCCAGTGGGAAAGACTCCGGCTCTATAGAGTTGTCGTTGTCATCATTGTCATCCTCATCCTCACGGGCGTCATCAGCCTTGTAAGGATCCTTTTCGTTGAACGCATCCAGGTTGTCCTGTTTGATCAGGGCCTGTACAAGAGACAACAATGAGATGTTACTGAGCGCTTAAGGCATGGCAAAGATACATGTTCTCTCATGTTGCCTTCAACGTACAGTGCATTGCTTTGAGACCAGGGCATGTGACTGATGTTTACATACTTTGTGTTCACGGCGTGCCCGTTTCTGCTGCTGCTCTATGAGGTCAGATGCAGAGGCGGGGGGAGAAGCGGCCCTCATGCTCCTGATGACTCGAATGCTGTCCTCTGGGAGGGGGGGCAGGCCCAGTTCCTCACGTTTACGCACTTTTATGCTTTGGAGCTGCTCAAATCCTCCGAGCGTGAACTGAAACAAAAGTGGGAGGATTTTAATACGTCACAGTCTCTTTTTACTCTAGATGTGAGCTTGGTTTTAAGATTAAACGCAGGAATTCAGTGTAAGCAAACCAGAATAAGTGTATCAGTCACAGTTGAAATTTAGAAAAACTTGCCCATCTCTTACCAGTATGCTCTTCCACAACAGTAACAAAACCTTCTTCATAGGGAAGTGGGGGGCATGACCGCTGCAGAACTTAGTAACCATGCCAAAAAGCATGACAGAAATGGGCTCGTTGTTGTACAGCGGAGATCCTGGATGAGAAAGAAAGGGGAGGAAATAGATTAAATTCTAAGCTGCGCACATCTATACAGCACGATCGCTGCATTCTCAACACAGTGGTGACATTTACCCAGTTCTGTTTTGAAGGTCTCCCTGATGACCCTCCATTCAGGCCTGTCCGCTGGGTCCTCCTGCTGAATTGTTTCCACCATCAGGTACATGATGTTCAGCAGCACCCTGAGATCTGTGCTATCTGCCAGGGAAATGGCTGGCTTTCTGACGGCACTACTACAGGCAGCGCTGTTACTGAAAGAGAGGAAAGTGAACAGTACTAAATTCTCTGCAGATAATTTTTTGTCATGTCTTTGGAAGCATGAAAATTTGGCAATTGTAGGGCTGAAACAAGAAAGTTGATACACCAAATCATCTATTATAGACCACAGTCAATTCTTCTAGAAAAAGGTTTTGAGGTTCTGTCTTAAATATAGTGAATAACCATTTGAAGTTCAAAGGCATGACACTCTCTCCATTAAAAAAACACATTTTTTATATGGTATTAAAAATGTGACATCTCAGGACCGCAACATCACATTTTTTTGTGTATATATACATAAAAGTTGGCTTTTTAATGGACTCAAGGTGCATTGTAATACCACAATAAAACAGTGTGCAGTCACAGAAATGGCAGAAATGGCAAGAAAAGCACACAGACAAACATCCACCTATAGTATTCCTGTATTTCTATAGTCATTCAGTAGTGTAACAGCTGCTGAAAATAAACACTGCAGACCACACCGTGATTTTA
The DNA here is from genome assembly GCA_900302615.1 of Holocentrus rufus. Taxonomy (NCBI): domain Eukaryota; kingdom Metazoa; phylum Chordata; class Actinopteri; order Holocentriformes; family Holocentridae; genus Holocentrus; species Holocentrus rufus. Next base: position 5,415 of record OMLF01003571.1, on the reverse strand, counting down.
AATGCTCAAAAATGTTTTCATGACTTTGCTGCATTTGATTATGACTGATGACAATTGGTTTGTTTATTATTAATGTGGCTTATCAACATTGGAACTTGTTCTAATGCATTTTCTGATTGCCAGAAAGTCTATTCATGGGGGAAAAGCAGCAAATAGTCAATTTGTCATACTGAACAGCTGAGTCTGATCTGAGGAAATTCTGAGTCACATGCAGCCCCTGACACTTCTCTCCAAGTTAAGTGAAAACTCCACAACCGATGGAGCACATACTCGATCTCCATGTTGAGCAGTTCCACCAGAGCAGAGAAGGTTCCCACATCCAGCAGCAGGAAAATGTTGTATCTCATCCAGTGCTGCACCTCAGCCTCAGAGCTGCACTCAGCAAATGTTCCTGGTGAGAAACAGGACATACAGCTGTGAAATCTATGGACATAAACACATCAAACTGCTTAAGCTTGTACTTAATCTCCTTGCAATATTTAATTCTTGTAAGCATATCTTACCCTGAGCCATGTAGAGGATGGCTCTAGCAACTTTCAGCCTCTTCTCCCGGGCGATCACTTCCAAGCTGTCCAGCAGGCGCATGGCATGAGCTCTGTGCTGTTCTGCATCCAGCTCTGTCCACTTCTTATCAGTCACTGGGAGACAATAAACGTGAAGTATAAATTAGGTCTATAAAGGTGTATCAAACCTTCGTTTAAAATCAGTCTTAAAAAGTCTGATTGTGTGTGTTAATTTTTAACTACATACCATGAGTTCTGAATTCCTCCTCGAAGCACTTTCTATTCAGAACAAACTCTGGTCCTTCGGTATAACTGTATAGCTCTGAGAGATATGTGGGACACATAAATAAGGGTAACACACTATATGTCGCACATTCTGAAAGCATAAATAGATGAGGAAGCAAAGAGGAGACAGAAAATATCAATATCCAAACTGACAAAAATGACCACATACCGGACAGTTCAGCAGCCCACTTGTCTGTATCAGCATACTCAAACTCTAGGTCCGGAGACTCAGACATCCCCTGTGTACAACAGACACATTTCATATCATGATCACCTTTGTAAGGAAGATCCTACATCAGAGTACTGAAGACCAAACGTCCATCTTATGAGTCTCATTAGATAAATAGCTACCAAACAACAAATAACACTTTTTGAATGTTGAATAACAGTCAAACATTGTCAGACGCTTTGACAGTAAGGAAGCTACTTATAACTATAGAACCTTAATTGTTAAAAAGCCAGCCTGTCCCAAACCTGTGATGTCACACTTGTCTACAGTCTCATGGAGAGTAAATATGAAATGGTGGAAAAGGAGGACTTAAAAGATGAGTGATTTTCTGGGGAACAGAACATTATTTTGGGTTGGAATGTATGACACTTCTATAATAATAACAGTTCAAAAAGACAAAATCCACACTCAGTGTCTCATTCCCTGGTGAAACTCCTAGAAGCAGATCAGCACAAGAGTACACATTACTACCTATGCTACTTTTTAAAGAGATTGGTTCATGTTTAGAACAAGCGAACTTAGTAAGTTATTTTGTTTTCATGCATCACCAGTTACTGACTGGCTTGCTGATGTCTCTTAGAATAACAAAAGAATTACATCATAAAACCACAAACAAGCTTTGATTATGTTTTGTCTTGAAGACCTTTATGAAACAAAGATTTGTTTTCTTCATAAATTCCACTGTATTCATTCGACAACGGATTTGGTATGATTTGTACTGACTTTTGCTAGTATGTAATTGTTGGTTATGACTAATGATTGACATTACAAAATCCCACAATTCCCTGTGCAGTAAAAAACGATAGATGTTGGTAGTGATTTTTCTGGTGGAATCCATCAGCATCCTCCACAGTCATAATGGAGAACAGACACTTTGAGGCTAACGTTACATTTGTGGGTGGATAAAGACGACAAGGATGGCACATATTTCGTTTACACTGTGAGATTATATTAGCATCAAAGGCTGATACACTGAAACACAAATGCATTACTGCAAAAAAAAGAAAAAAAGAAAAAAAAGCTAGACCTAAATTTCAACAGGTCGTCAAGGAAACTCTAGATGTGACGTAAGGGTGATTTCGCCTGCCAGTTGACGCTAGCTGAGGGCTTGCTAACATTAGCTACAGTTTGCTCGGCAGCCGAAGTGCTGCTATAACATTATCCAGTGACTCGCGAAAAAGGTGCATTTTTATTTCGGTAACTTTAGTACATTCTATAGCAAAGGGCAAAGGGTAGTTAACGTTGGCGAGTTAACCAACGTTATAGAAATGATAGCTAGCTTACCCTGCCCTGTCTGTTAAAGCCCATTTGTTGTAGTTAAGCAACACTATCTCACAAGAGAAGGCCTTCCTAGATCTAGTTCGATGAGCAAAACTCAACTCAAATTTGACCAAAGTCCTCCGCTTACCTCTGAATCTTTTCTTTGATTGCGAATAAATTCGCCCCTGCTTTTATTAGGCAGCATAGCTCTCTGTTTATTATTGACTGGTAATCCACCACCGTTTCCACCGACGTCCATATTTTTCGGCGAAATGTCTTCTCGCGAGACGAGAGTTTAGTACTGTAGTCTACGAGAAAAGACCGGCTGCAGAACAGCGGGGTGTGTCCGGTGCCGAGTGTATAAGCATTACATTAATAAATTTTACATTTACTTGTGTACTGCGTGCACACAAACTGGTTTTGCATCAGGGCAATCATTCTTTGCGTTTCCCCTTTGCAAGGCTCTCTCAATCAGAAGGACAAAGCCAGGCAATTCTGAAAGGATTTGTTGCATGAATAAATTATTTACATTTCTGCATTTCACTCTTGGGTAAATGAACGCCAAACATGATTCTGCCGACAAAATACATTTCAATGCTTGTTAAATGATGTGATAAGCCATTTTCAAATTTAAAGTTTATTAAAGGGGTCTGTGCACATAGATGAATAAAAAGCATAAACAGAAACAATTCTCAGAAATTTTCCCATGAAAGGGAATGACTGTTAATGTTGTTAACTGTACTTTTCAACCAAACCATTCACAAAGACTGTGGTGAAAATATATAACTACAC
>OMLF01003546.1:20849-36898 GCA_900302615.1 Holocentrus rufus | reverse complement strand
GACGTTTGCACGACGCATTTTTAACACTACATTTAATTTAACCAGCTGCCTTTCATGTTCCCAATAAACCACGCGGCGGTTTAGACAAAACATGGCCGCTCCCTCTCCCCCCTGTTTGCTTTTTAAACACTGGGAGATCCCACTGGACACCTATAAGTGCTTCCACAGAGAATTTCAGCATTATTGATTCCAAATGAGATAATAAAAGCCGACATGATTTCATGGGCTCCGGGGTGAAGACAAGTTGTCTCCATTTACATATCACGTTGCAATTTATCCCTTTGTTTATACGTCTGCCCGTCCCTCAGCCCTGTCCTTCCCACACGAGTCATATGGATCATCTATAGATGGATCCCTCATTGCTTCAGCTTAGCTCATTGATACGTTTATCTCATTGTAAGCGGATGACATCCTCATGCATAATCAGAGCATTGATTTTTTTTCTCTCCTGTTCCTGGCAAATTGATCGGGAAACTAATTGTGCCCTTTCTTCCACAGCAGCATTTCACCATAGAATCATTTCTGCTTTTCCAAACTACCAATCTTGTTAAAGAGAATTAAAGCATGCCACCAATGTAGCAGGCAGAGGAGGCCATTTTAATGGCAATTAATGTCACACTATTCAGTTTAAGTGTGCCCCCGCGGAATTACGTCTATTGCATTGTAATTGGATAAGTAAACATCATTGGATTTTGCAGTTTTGTTGGAAAAATGTAAAAGGCAGTGTTGGTATCAGTATGTTGTAAGCCACGTTGTGCTTGTACGCTGTAATGCTGTAGTCATTTACATCCACCTGCCTGTGGGGAAGTCGCTGTAGCAACAGTGGCTAGATAATCCTGTTGGAGTGAGAAATTGTGTCATCTCAGTGACAAAATCTTGATAATCCGTTCTTTGGACTACAGGAGGTGTTGATTTTTTTGTTCCTGGCCAGTTGGCTGCAAGCAAACTGAATAATGTAAACTGTGCTCCAGAGAAGAATCCTAATTAGGTTATAGATTCATGAGGGCTCGTCACAGCAGGGTGACATGTTGAGGGTGGAACCTTGGCGGTGTAGTGTATCTGGAAAACGTCAATATCTTACATAAGCTTACATCTTATTTGAAGGTGTTGGAAGGGATTTAAATTACAGATGATGGCTGTAGGAGGTGATTGATAACTCCTGCTAAACAATTTGATGTAATGATGACGAGAATAGCAAAATATCTAGTGGAATATGGCAAAATCTTTTAATATTTACCAAAATCATTTGAATTTAGAAAACCATTTGAGCGAAGTGGCAACTATTTTGGACTCTAATCATGCCAGCCTTAAAGAAAATGAGAATATGCGTCGTTGACAATGATTGATGGCCATTTTGCGTGTAAGAAATCTCAATAATACTTGAAAAGACAAGAAAATGAGGTATGTTGAGAGCCTTTTGTTTCTGGGGACAGGCTCGGTTGGAGTCGCTCTGTCGTGTCCCATCACCGCCCGGGTCCCTTTGCCCCAAACAAACACAGATACAGAGCTCATTTCACCGCAGGAGAGTGATGGAGAGGGACCTGTCTGCATTTTGTCAGCCCTTGATGGAATCATTGAGTGTGAGAGGTATCAGGGATGAGGAGCGTAAGTCAGTGTGGATTCAGATAGAGGCTGTGAGCGCAGAGGAGCGGAGAACAAAGCAGACCCATCCTGAGCTGCACAATAACTCACAACAGTGACCACTTTGCTCTCTTATAGCACACCGACGAGATATTCATCACAAGTGCAGATGGAGAGGCTGCTGGTGGGTTGAGAATCATCTAATAGCATATTATCTTTTTTGAAGCAGTATAATGACGCATATGCAATGATGATTATACAGCGTTTTATCACAGTAATACATTCTATCACAACATCATTACGAAAGTTAAATGAGGTCTTTGACTACATGGTACGCTGTGTTGAATATATAAACATTAGCATGTGGATTTGATGTCATGTTTGTGTATGCTCACGTATCCACGGTAACAAATCCCTGTCCAGGGGTTTTGAGTCCTGCAGGGAAGTTTGCCATTCACCCCCTCCGACAAGGGCAAGTCAGGTCTCTCCTCTCCCCATCAGGACTCCCCTTGACACTGGCGGAGGGGGAAAAGTTTTAACAAGGACGCACATCAAAAGGTATGAGTACACAGCTGGGTGTCAGGGATGATTTGGTACCCCCAAGGAATGTATAAAAGAAGGAATGGACATTACATCATAACGACAGCATTCCAGATTTGCATTGGTGCCAAACTTCGATGCCACTAAAGTCCGTGGGAAGGGAGGGGAAGGAAAAGCTATACCATATATACCTGTGTTGTTTGAGCTTTGACTGTATAACAAAACACACTGGGTCAATTTTTTGAGTGATTGTAGTTTTTCCATTAAATTTATTCAATTACTTATTTGACTTTTGCATTAGTAGGTTTTGAATGAGGCACTGTGCTTTGCTATTTAAGCTACATCTATTACAGCTCTATGCAAATTTTGTTTTGCTCTCAGTAACCATTATATATCAGAGACTAGCCAGTCGTAAATTGGCCAAATGTGGATCCATTCACAATGACTGTGGTCAGTCGGCTGAGAAAAGCAGAGTAATCTGCCTGTAATTCACTTTATAGAATTCTTTTTCCAATTAGAAGAATCTAGTACAAATTCTGACCTCTCTGCCTTTTATTAGAAGTGAATTAAAAAGTTCACATGCCAAATTTCTCTTTTGTAAAAGGTAACTCTGTAACTTTTACACTGACTAGATTTTAAATGAGCTGCTTTTTTTTTCTGTGTGGATTTTTTAAAGTCCAAATGTGAATGAGCTATTTTGGTACTTTTTCCAACCCAATTTATGAACTGATGGTCACAGACTGAAAAAGACCCTAACTCTGTGTCCTTATCATTGGGGTCAAATGCAACATTATGCATTGCTTGATCAAGTAATAATACTTTATAAATTAAAATAAATTTCAAACATGTGATTGCACTGGGTAACTGCAGAAGACAAATTATAGAAACATTATTTCCTCTCGCTTAAATAATTTAAGTGCAGGAAAAGTTTACTATCAAAGTTTCACAGCTGCTCCTGAAGTACACCTTCTCTCTCCTCTATCTCTCTCCCACAATCTCTCATCATGGATCTGACCTTTGGAGACAGCCTTATCTTTGCATCCAATATTTGTTTGCAGACTTTGGGAGAGAAAATGTATTTCATTGACCTAGTTTGGAGTGGGAGACCATGCTTTGAGTGTATTGACTGCAGTAGCTGGTGAAACTGTACAAATTGACTATCTTTAGATACATCGTGGAGATAGATTCATGGGGAGTAATCATTGCCACAACATTAAATCTGCAGTTTTAGGCACATACTGCACAATCCAGCAGAGCACCGCTTTATCTTGACAGGTTTTGCGAGGATTAATAGCCCCTTGTCCTCAATACATCAGTGGTATGCAGGATCACTGGATTTCGACTGCTCAGAAAGCCAAAAACATGCCAAACGATAAGAAGTTAAATGGAAATGCAACTCATTTAGCTTGAATAAACTGCCTATTTTTATGCTTCATAAGATAACAATTTGACCAAAGATTAAAATCTTCTGGAAAGAGATGATTTTTTTTGTGCAAAAATATTACAACTAAAGCATGAAATGTCTGCTTAAATTGATTTCTCCCCACTTACCACATTTTCAAGATTTCCCTGGTAGTTTGATTTCATGCTTAGCGTGTGGTTGTACTCACAGAATATGTTGCTGTAATTTGCTCAGACTATAGATGTAGATATTGTCGGCAGCTGTTTTATTCATTCATTCATTCTTTGTTGACTTTGCTGTCATTTGAGAATTATGATTCAAAATGACAGTGTAGCAAAGGGAAAATGTGAGAACTTGAGTTCACGATTAAGATGCGATGCACATCGAGCGTAGGCACGGTGTGAAATGTAACAAATGAGCAACCAAACCAAAGCAACAGAGAAAATATTATAGTAAGCTGCTGATAGAAAAATAATTGTAACTGAGAGGGCTTGACAAGCAGTAGACCAAAGATAAACATAACTGATTTATGTCAATGATCTTCCTGTGAAAATTCTCTTTGACAGGAATATCACTTCCACTCTCCAGTTATCTAACAATTACATACCGCTGGTATTTTTGTAGAATACTGAAGTTGCATTCAAAAAACTACAAAAATCACACTAAGATGACCTCTAAATGTACCATTTTATTGGCTGACAAATGAAACCATCTTGTTAAGCAGTCTGAACAGTAGATATCGAGGTATATTATAGCAATTTTGAATTCTGATCATTTCAAGTTGTCTCTAGCCTTTAGTGAACTCGCAGGCATATGAATCCACCTCTGAGTGGTATGAGAATTGCTTTTGAAGTGGTGGGGATATTGGCATCTGAAATTCATTGTTTTCAGTCTAACAGCTGACCAGTAATTGCTCAAAACAGCAAGAAATGCGCAGATAGGATGAGAGCTCACTGCATATGGTGTGATGGAGAAGACCTCGTGTCTTGTTTTGTTTCATCTCGTGAAACAGAAACAAGCTGCTGTTGCCAGTACATGACAATACTCTTTGTGTAAAATAATGGGAAAGATATAATGTACATTTTCTGATTTTCATTTAAACCATTTAATATCTGCTCTAAAAATCCCGAGATTAATATTTTATCTGCCTTTTTTTCAGTTAATTTTTCTCAAATGTTAATTGTAATACACCTCCTGCACTGCAGACGTCATCTCCTGAACTGTTAGCCAAATTACACGTTTTGAATGAATGAACGAACCAAGGTAGCTGCACTTAAAAAAAGGTTGTTGTTTGTTTACATGAGCTCTATGTTGGGGCACTTTGTTCTCGAGATAGTTGTTTGAGCTATTTGTATACAGCCTATTAAAGTGCTGAACGCGCTGCAGGGCGCCTGTGTGCCTCTTACAGTATGTCTTTATGAAGCTGATTATAAAGCTTGTTTAGCCAGCACAGCAATTGGGAGTAATAACACACACAGACATACACACAAACAGCTCTGCTCCAGCTCAGCAACAGAAACACCCAAGGTTTTCCTTACAATGCCTGCAGGTTAAATAAATGGGCAATGAGCTTTCATCACAGTTTTGCTTATCAATTGATAATATCGTCCTCTGATCAAACATTTGCACCCTGCATTGGGACAGAGGCGAGGTTTTCAGTCTTAGTGCACGCTGCAGCTACTTGTCAATATAGTGTCGCTTTGAGCAGAAGTGATTTGAGCAGTCCAGAATCAGTATGCTGGTATTAACCCCAGTTTCCAGGGCTGAAGAGCATATTTTGGAGCTCAGGAGGCTACAGGGAACACTGGGCCTTGCTAGTGGAAAAATGATGACCTGCAGCCAGTTTGCATCCTTCACTGACAATTAGTGGGTTATTCCTGGTCCTTATTCCTGGGAGCCAGAGTGTGAGAGAGAGTCTGTAATCATCCATATCAATTATTGGGCATCTGACACGGCTATTTACATTGCCAGGGTGGCTCCAGTGCTCCAGCTAATGGAGCCACCATCTGGACCTGCTTTGAGTTCACCAAAAGGAAAATAGGCCGTAGGACTACAGACAGGCTGAACCAGTCACTTCCCACTGGAACAGTCAGTTTGAGATGAGAGGTTATGCCTTTATCTTGTTTAAATGGATCAATCAAATTGCTTCCATCCATTAAATAGTATGAGGTCTTGACAATAACCAAATTCTTGACTGCAGACTAATAGTTTATGTATTTTTTAGCATATTTTTTAAACATCAAATCTGTTGGACTAATATAATCTATCAGAAATACAAGTGCAGTTGTATAAAAACTAGAGCTCATTTTTTTTCCCCACATTATACCTCAATGTCACATACATATTCTGTATCTGTGGGTTGCAGCGCTTCATTGAAGCTACATCATGCTGCTGTTGAGTGAAATATTAAAACTCAAGATGCCATTGTTCTGCGGCTGCACCGTTACATTAAATAGAAAATATCTGGATGTCTCGTGCATCAATTTATACACATTTCCCTGTAATTCAGCAGGACTTATTTGGTATTTCCAGAAGCCTCGGGATTCCCACTAAAATTCAAAATCTGTGGGTTTGAACAAAGTGTGCATTTGTAAAAACAAGCCCACGGATGGGACCAGCACATTTGAAGATGTTAAAGCTATGATTTTAATTGATTATGGTAATAATACTACCAGAGTACTGGCAATACTATGGGAATACTACCAAAACTGAGTCTGTACTGGGTTAGATTAAGAGCTGATTCTTATTTGTCCTCCACAGCTGCTTGTAGGATGTATGACAGGCTTCTCATATGGTGGATTAAATTTCTACAGCCATCTGAAGGCAGCAGGACCGTTATGTTGTTCTGTAGCTTGAGGGAAGTGATATGCTTTTTTAAAGCGCCGCACAATCAAGCACGGGGGTATCCAACATGGATACCTAGATTACATCTTATGCAACCAGCACCAGGCTCTTGCATAAGTACAAACTCTTTTGCTTTTGTTCATGAGAAAACTGGTTCCACTGGATAAACTCGAAGTTTATCCAGTGGAAAGCATCGACACTCAAGCATCCGCATCCAAAAACGTAAGGTTGCCGGGGAGCGATTGCCTACATTTTCTCCTTTCCAAGCCTGAAGCCTGACGTTTTTATTTCCAGTAGAGAAAGGCTTATGGCTGCGATGAACACGGTGTGGTACAGCAGAAGCACGGCTGTATTTGTTTTGGTTCAATCTGATTGTGGCAGGACAGGAAACAAGGGTGTGTTTGTGTATTTAAGAAAACTCCAATTTCCACAGCTCTGTCTTGAAATCGAAATAATAGTTTAGCCTACCTCAGTCGGAATTATTATAATGAGCTGTCATTTTAGCAAAATAAATTATCTCCCCACAACAGCTTTCTGCTCCAAGACATTTTATTGCAACTATGTTTCGCCCTTAATCGGCCTTCATCAGGTGTGAGGAGCTGTTGTTTTATATCATCACATAAACCACAGACAACCAACAAAATCATGGAAACAAGTTTTATTGCAGGACAAAGTTTGTTGGAACTGCTGTCTGTCTGTTGAAACAAGTTTCTCTTTGGAGAAGCTCTCTTCTATTAGAAATTTCCAGCACATCATAGTGGGGAGTGAACTGCTTCTAAAGGGAATGAGAGCAGCTGATTGGCCGCCTGTAAGTTGGCCACACCCCAGAGACAATAACGCCTCCGTCACCACCGTGAACGGTTGAAAAAATAAATTATAGATTAGAATTGCTAATAGCTGCCCTAATAACCACTAAATGTGTTTACCGCGATGTGTTTTCCAGCTTTAATTCTCCTCTCTCCGCCTCCTTCCCAGTTAACCTTTCACACTCCATAAGGTGCTATAACATTTGGTTCACATTTTGATGCAGCCGGTCTATCTGCCAGCATGGGTCATTTTAATGATTTTGTGCTTAATCCATGGGAACCTTCAACCAGCTATTCCCCCGTCTAGGAAAGGTCACATGAATCCACTGTTATTGGAAAGGGTTCAGAGCTTTAAGAAATATCACCTCCTTTGGTTGCTCTTCTGTTCATTCATTTCTTCTGGGCAGGAATACAGTGCTCTTCTCTCTGGCCTTCACTCTCCAACTATAACTAGTCAGTGAAATGTTGTAATGGCATCAGCTGTCAGAGTGTTTTCCTGTGCTTTCTGCTTTGCTCTTGAGAAAATCAAGCTACATATTTTAATATCATGTCTTTTTCACTTTCCACATGCAACACACTTGGGGCCTTACGTTTTGATGAGACAGCTGGGTTTCATCCTTGGTATCATCTTACAATCATTTAAAATAATATAATTTAGAATAAGGGCAACTGAATTCTGTGAATTGGTTTGTGATGCTCATTATGTAAACAAATCTACAGACGTTAATTGCTTATTTTGAGAATGAGATTTTTAACAACTTTGTCCTTGAAATGAGGTTGGCTTTAAAGTTTCGGTGTAAGAAACTTTTGAAAATGAGACTGTTTTGCTATTTTGAGACATGGTAATATATATTAAAGTAGCTGCCTGAGGTGCAGCCCTCGAGCAGCGCCCATGACAAACAAGGCTGTGCTGTATGCGGTGACAGATAAAGGGACTTTCCCCTCACTGCCTGCTCTAACTGGCCCATAATGCATCTGTGTGATGAGTTTATTTTTTGTATTTTATTTATTTATTTAAGCTTTATTTAATCGGGGAGTCCCTTGATATTAAAATCTCTTTCTCGAGAGAGACCTGACCAAGATAGCACACCATTACAGAATTTGGGCCCCGTGCCTTTGCTCTCATCCCTCTGCCTTCCACAGTAATCAGGAGTGTGATGTGATCAGAGACGCCCGCCTGTCCTGTCCTCGGCTCACGTTGTACAGGACTAAAGTATTCCCTCTGTCATTCCTGACACTTCTGTGATGGCAGGGCAGAGACGTGGGCTTTGTCCCGGCTTGATACTTATCTTTGAAATTGAGGAGTTAGACCTACACGCGCCCACTTCATGTGCCTCGTACCCTCTGGCTTTCCTTACAAACTTCTGTCAAATGAGAAGGATGAAAGATTAAATGCCTCCAACTCGCATGGCCTCGGGATTGCACAGCTAGATCTAATTTTAAAATCAAGTTATTTCATTATGCACACGTATGTTCTCTCACTGACACTGATGGTCTTCAAGGCTTATCTTGTAAAGAAAGTCAGGTACAGAAAAGATGGTATCAAAGAAACATCGCCACTGCACAATAATCATCGTTATTAGTCTGGCAGCCCTTTCACACTGACTAATATTCACTTTCAGTGCTTTGGATAACAGCCTTCTACACACTGTGCGGACTGGATTACAGACCTCAGACATCTATAAAATGAGGGATGTTTACCTTGGCTTGTCTCCAGGAAAAAAAAAAAGAGTAGGATCCAGCCCTGAAAAGTAGGTTTTAAAATGCTGTCAATCACAGAGGCTGGATATAAGCCGGACTTGACAGAGCTTCCTCTGACACAGTCACCGGGGAGCATTTGTCTAGTGTTCCCAGACAGTTCAAGGTTAATTGATGTTCATCATGAAATATTGATAACAAAATGATCACTTTCTGTTCTCTGTGGCAGGCTCATGGTGAGCGGGATCCCGTGTCCTCCATGTAAACCACGCTTTGGCGTAACATGTAATGCATCTGAATTGCCTGCGCGATATGGAAATCACCGCAGCCCCCTCAAGTTAGTCATTTGCACATTTTGGAAGTGGGTTAATGAGTGCCGGTTAATGGGGGGAAAAAAGTTTTCTCTTCCCTGAAGAACCACAATGTAATTATTTGATTTATGAGTGGCTGGAGGACGAAAGCAGCAGCCGATCACTCTCGCTACCTCACTACCTCAGAGGGCTTCAGCCAGACGTTTGTTAGACCATCCCCAACTACCTCTCTGCACACTTTCCTCTATCACATCACTACAGCACCGCCCTGAAGAAACACAGAACAGTGAAGAATGTGTGAAATATCCATTTACTTTGCCATCATCAGGGCTTTACACACAGTCAGATTTGATGGGAAAACAAACAAGCGTCCAGTCGTCTTATTGAAACAAATGAAAATTATGTTTCATTTGCACAGCGGGGAATCTTTGTTTTAAGGGTGTTTAAAACCAAAGGACAGTATTTATTATGATAGCAATAGCCAGAGAATACTATTAATCACTACACATTGAGAGGCATTGTGATAGCTTTGTTTTCATGGATGTTACAGTTGTTGGACGGGTAATCTTCTTGTTACTGTAATCCAGCTTTTGGTGCAGACAGAAATGCCTCTTGGTTCATTCTTCTGCTGACAGTGTCTGGAGCAGTGAGCAGGATTAGCTGACTCTACACGCTTGTAGAAAGCAACAGTGGACGATCACAAAGCACAACAGCCTCTTTTTCCTCCTTGATCTCATTTTGCAATATTTGCAGAGGAAAATATTCAAGATTCTACTTAGAAACCAGCTGAGGAGATGTCGGGCATATGATGGTACAATTTGTCTTAGTCATCCTTTAATTAGTTTAAGTGAATATGTTCCATGTCCGGAGCCGTAATTACATGCAGAGGTAAAAGGTTGTGCCGCAGTTTGTCAGAACACAGCTTTCTGTGAGAGTGGCCCTGTGTCTTATGTCAATGAGTGACTGCATGCTGTGATCACTTACTGTAATGAAAAAGAGCTGCTGTGTGCAGAAAGAGGAATCTTTCCAGTACAAATGAAATGGTTTGTCCTAAGTGGCGTTTAATGAGAGGCTGCCAATCAAATAAATGAAATAATTGCTCTAGCTTAATTACAATCATTCATTGCTAATTTTGTGCAGAATAAGTTGATTTTGTCCCCTATAATTAAAATTGATTCACAATAATCAGATGGCCAATGTTTATTGGGAGAATAAATAAAGAAGAAGAATAAATAAATTAAGTAGATGGCTCTCAGTGGAGCTCGCACCTCTGCTGACGCTTTGCAGCTGTCAGGATGTACTAGATCCACATGTTGGATTTCCACAGAAAATTTGTTTGTTTCATCAGGAGATAAACACTTTTCATGGCTGCACTTGAAATGGGACATGAGAAACGGCTTTCCAAATGCCTGCCACTATTCGGCAATTTAGCCAATAATTGCTAAACTGCTAAACGGTATCATCAAATCATACCACTGTATGAAGTTGGCAGAGCAGCTCTGTCCCCATGTTGTCTGATTGGGCCAATAATGGAGGATTTATCTCTACTTATGATAGGCACACAAAGGTCTTTTTGAGATATCTTGCTAACAGACAGACAGGTTGAATGGGGTGAAAACATAATACTCATAATACTTGGCAGAGGTATTTAATAAATAAATCAAACTGTGTTAATAGACTTTAAAAATATTTTTATTCATTTTATATTTGACATATAGAGCTTACAACAAAATGTGTAAAGCCTGAATTTAAAATGTTCTTTTTTTATTTATTGCATTTTTTATCATTTCTATCAATCGGTCAATGCAATATAAAATCCAATGTCAAGTACAAAGGGAGAAAAATACAAGGTTGGTGCTAAGGAGGTGAAGTTCATCCTGGCAAACAACAGAGAGAAGTCAAATAGTCAATGATCCTTATTGTCTGTTGTTTGTTCTTCCTGTGGCTCCATGTTGTGTTGGGGCTTCCACCTCCCGGCTGATGTCAAACCTAAAAAAAAGTGTTTTTCCCACCCAAAATCACAGGTCTTGATAGGGAGTCCTGGCACTGGATGTCCTCCAGATTTTGAGTGAAATACACAAAGGCTTCTGATGTTCATACTCTGGCCAGTTTAATCAGTGGGGGCTATAAACTATAGGAGTCAGAATAAAAGTACAGAATATCCATCCTTCCAGTTGAACCATATTATAAAAAAAGCAGAATCTCCCTTTAAATCAATACTATTTATATTCATGTTAAATCCTGCATTGTTAAAAGCAGATTTCCTGTCTAATCCGTTGTCTCAAATAGGTTAATTACAAGAATCCTTTCAGCATTCATATGAATTCAAATGTGCTGCAGCTTGTAGATGGAGAAGTAAAAGAGCGCTTTAAAGTCAACCACATGTAACTTCTGTTGATAAACATTTACTGTAGATTTTAAACATTTATTTGACACTCATTTCAATTATAATCACTTTTAATTCAAAGGCCTTTCTATGTTACTGGATAGTTCACATTGAAGAGAGACAGGAAAAGAAACATAATACCTGTTTGCAGACCAGATTTGAATCCAGGAAATCATCAATATATAGTAGCATGCCTCTTTTGTACACATCATACACACTCTCTGGTCCCATGCTAACATCTGTTCCTTTGACTGGACCCAAATTGCACCCCACTTTTGTCAATTTTGTCTGAGTGGTATCCAGTAAAGTATAAACCACCTTACTTTTTGTTTTGTGCTAAATTTTGCCTGCCCTTACAGCCCTCCAAACTCAAATGGACACCCCATGGGTTTGTATTTTCTGCTGTCAGACATTGCCTAAACTTACTTTGTCGGTTTGCCCTCGGCCTCTGAAGAACTTACACCACAGACCTTCATGCAGCGCTTTGTCACAGCATGATCGAAGAAAATATTTGGGGTCTCGCACACTTTCCTCTTTCTTTTTTTTTTTCTTTTCTATTTTTTTCTATAACCCAGACAACCTGTGAGTCTGAGTGCCTGAAGCAGTAACTCATCTGGTGCCAGGCCAGAGACAGAGAAACTGTGAGAGAGACAAAAAGAAAAACTTCTGGTTCGTCCACCCCATCTAGGTTTGATTCATTCTTCCTCAACAGAATTATTTACACAAAGTTTGCACAAAATGTCATTTATCATAGTAGTTACTGAATATGACAGCGGTTAAACAAAAATTAACTTTATTAACCCTAGCCCTAAAATTAACCCTTCCTCTTACAATAAGCAGAAACACTTGATAAATACTGAAAAAAAATCAGTTTAGTTTCTTAAAAACACCTCTTGCTCATCAGTTCAAGTGCCTATAATTGTCACAGGCTAAGAATAACAGACTTAGTTTAATGGCATAATTCCTGTGGCATTAGGGCATGCTTTCTTAGAAACACCCTATTTATTATGCATCTCTCACAGGAGCTGTTTTGTAGATGCTGATGCTTTACAGTAGCAGCAGCCCAGGTTTATTTTTAGGAAATCAGATAGTACTTTTCTGCTATTTTGTATTTTGGCTGGTTTGACTCTGGGAAGATCATGGTGAACACCAGTCAGTCATGCAGCTGGGCTCCATTTATTTATTAAAAAAATTCTCTAAGATACTTGAAAATACAATCCAAGCACATGAACAGTTTTGTAAATGTGAATGTGTAGTGTTTTGTGACAAAATGCTCTCTACTGAACAGGTGAAGTTAACCAGGGTCTGGTTGTTTCCTCTGAAAAAAAGAGCAAAAAATGACACTGTATTTCCCTGAACAGCTCATGCAGCAAAATTAAGTGTTTTCCAGCCAAGCACTTGCAGTGTAGAGTGCACACCTTGTTTTATGACAGTCTGGATTAAATTTTGTGCTAAAAATCACAATATAATTGCTTTTCATCTGTGCTTTAAGTGCCTCTGTGATTTTGAAGCTGAATGTATTTTACACTGTGCAGCCTGGGTTTGCACCTCTGCTGAGTACCACTGTAGAACATGAATTATATATGTTGACCTTAAATTCATTGAAAAGGAAATAACCAGTTATGAAGGATATGGTATGAACTTGTCAATTCAGTGGTAGCAAACATTTCATTCACAGTGAAATTGTCCTTAATTTAAGAGAAAATTAGAGGGAATTCCTTGGTAGTTACAAACGGATGAATCTCACAAACGTGTACATGCTGTAAACATGCACTCAGTATTAAAAAAATGCATCCTGAAACTCTAAATAAAAGGAAATAAGCATGAAGTGCATTAGAGTTTACAGTTGCATTGTTGATGATTCCCACAATTTGCACAGAAACAAACTTCCAGTGGTGAGTTTAAAGACTTACTAAGTGGGGAAGAGGCGTTCCTCTTTCTCTTTTCTTCTCTCTGTCAATCTCATTTTCCGCACTAGGAGGCGCTGTACAACTAGGAGGGGATCAGGAGGTGGTTCTGTTCCAATCCACCTACTAAATGGGGGATTGGACCAGAAGTCTCTCCCTTTCTCACCCGCTCCCATTATCTTTATCGCTCCATCTCTGTCTCTCCGTCTCTCTCTCTCTGGCCTGGGATCAGATGAGTTAGAGCTTCAGGCACACAGAATCTCAGGTTGTTTGAGCTATAGAAAAATAGGGGTTTACTGGAGAGAATTGGAAGAACAAAAAAACAACCTGAAACTGGAAAAAAAGGAGAGGGAAGAGAAGAATGTGTGCGAGACCCCAAATATTTTCTTCGATCATACTGTGACAAAGGGCTGCATGAAAGTCTGTAGCGTAAGTTCGTCTGAGGCAGAGGGCAAAGAGACACTCACAGTAACCTAAGGCAGTGTCTGACAGCAGAAAATACAAACCCATGGGGTGTCCATTTGAAGATGGAGCTTTGTGAGGGGTGAATTCAATCCAGCACATAACAATAGGTGGGGTAGTTTATTTCTTACGAATGCATAGGAGTGGATCTCAAACTTGCAAAAAAATGGATTTCAGTTATGGTCCAGCAAAAGTAGCAGTGATTAGGGTATAACCTCTGAATGTGTAGATTAAATTCCTGCACAAACTTAACAATCTTTGCTCTTTCACATCCACTTATGAGTTTCTGAGCAGAGGGAAGAATGAGAACTTACCTGAAGCCCATCGACACCCCCACCACCTCCTGCCCTGCACTTGGAGGGGCCTGTGCAGGGTTTTGTCCAGGGGCCCTCTGACCATGAATGTACACAACCAGCCGTCTATTCATTGTCTATCAAGCAGATTTAGGCTGTGTGGTTCAGCGTCTTCAACAAAGAGTTGTTCATTTTCAAAAATATTAATTTAGCTTTCCCTCGCTATAGAAATTGCACTGAACTCATTGAATGGGATTCCTCTGTAAGTGTTATCAGATATAAGGAGTTTTCAAATTAAATTAGAACAAAAAGAAGTGATAATTAACAAACAAGGATTTTTAATCATTTTGAAGGTCATTTTAGGACAAATTGAATGGTGAAATTAAACCCTGAGTGAAATAAATAATAAGGTATTTTTATTTCTCACAGTTGAACAATATAAAAGCCTCTTAATGCAAATTAAAACACACCTGCAGTGGCATGCATGGTAGTTTGACTGCAGTAACTAGTGTCCTCAGCTCCAGCTGCTGCACCGCCTCCAGCAGGATTAAGAGGGACCCAGTATTATGAAATAAAATTGTGTTTCAAATTATTTTAGGGTTAGGGTATTAGAAATACAAATTATTCAATTTGGTGAGTATTTGCACAATCACTGGCCAATTAAAACAGACATATAACAACGTAGAGGTAGATCGAGTTATTTAATGTAATTGTTCCTAGGAAATCTAGTTGTGATTTACAACTGTAATTTACCTGTAACTTATTGTAAAAGGAAGGGTTACTCAAAAATACTCAGCTCTCTCATACATGTTATATTATGTGCCTTGCGAGCTCTGCAAAGGGACTAATTTGTAGCAAATACTCAAATTTCTTACAGAAATACAGCAGCTGTCAGTATTATGCTTTTAACGGAGTGAAGAGTTACTCCCACCCAGTCCAAATCCACTTTTGCATTTCCTCTTATTTTGGCCCCAGGGCTACAAACAGAGGGACCATGAAACAGGAAGTGGAAGCAAACCCCATCACCACACAGGAGTTCATACATCCTGCAGGACTGAGAGATTGACTGCAGCACATGCTCACACTCATCCACCCACCCGTTGTCGGTGATTTGCAGCATCATCCAAGACCTAGAAGAAGAGAAAATGTTGCAACAGAGATTGAAAAATTGTTTTAATAGCCTTGTTCCACCATAATACAGGATCAGGGATATATCTCTGTGGGCTGTTGTCATCTCTTGAGCACTTTTGCTCACCAACTTTCATAATCACCCTTGTAAAACCCTTGATCTAGGCTCTGGTGGGTGATTAAGGAGTTGGAGATAGAAACTGGTAAGAGCTATTTGCAGAACAGACAGACACGGAGAGAAGGCTTGTGACTTGTCTCTGGTGCTTCTCCATGGCTATGCGTGGACATGGATAATCAGGATTAGGCTAGCCCACATAACAATACAGAAAAAGGGATGCACTCACAAAAGCCAGCTAACCCTCAGAGTCTGTAACAGATGTGAACATCCAGCCAGTGGAGAATATAACTCCTGCAGAAGTTCCAGGGAAAGTATCAGCGCTGCAAAGGAAGTTACAACGAACGCTCGCTTACCCATACTGACTGCTGTGGAAACGTGCAGCGCGGAGATGGATCTGTTATTGCCCCAGGAGCTGGAGTTATTGCATATTTATTAAACAAATAATTAACATGAGTGTGAGCGTGTGTGCGCGCGCGTCTGCCACGGCACTTTTTCATTACACACTGCTGCGTCTCTGCTCCCTGGCGGGGATCCAAGGCGTTTCAGGCACCGATCAGGCCTGGGTTTGAGGTG
>OMLF01003546.1:5950-20829 GCA_900302615.1 Holocentrus rufus | reverse complement strand
AAAGGTGGATTTATTAGCCACAATTAACATCAAGCCATTGTAAAAGGCTCCCGTGGACAATATCAAAGGGTTTGCTGAGCGGAGCAAGCGGTCCGGTTTCATTAAAAGGGGCCTTGGCTGTGTTGCAAAGAGAGAGAGGTGACACCCATCAGAGGGCTGTGATATCTCTAATGGGTCCTCGCCTCCAGCAGCTCGGCAGTCTTCGCCTCTCTTTCGTAACTTCCAGGTGGCGGCTGCAGGGTGTGAGGCCCGCTGCCTCTCTCCTCCCCAGCCGAGCAGCTCACATCCTCCCCCGCTGCACGGAGGCTGCCGAGCTGCACCAAGTCATGGATCTGCCTCATGACGCGATATGAATATGTATGCGGGTTAACTGATGTGCTACCCCTCTAATTGCGGTGGGAGAAAAGGAGCCTGAAGTGCAGTGCTTCATGGGAGATCCTCCTTGACAAAGCATATATCGTTTCATTCCACATGAAGTAAGGGCTTTGGTCCTACTGTATGCCCACTATCTACTGTTTTTATTAGATTTCCAGTTTTGCTTTGCATTTTCTTCTCGTTTCCACCTCTTCAGCCCGAGCAGAATGCGTTTTCGAAAGCCTGGACCGGTTTGCATTTCCACACTTGCATCTGATTCTATTTGTTGTAGCTTCTTTTGTTGTCCCTCAATTTATGCCTCCTTGCCTCTACCAATTAGGTTTTAACCAAATGTGATTATGAAGAATAAATGGTAACGTTCGGCTCCACTAGAGGGTGGCACATCAGTTTACCTAAGGCGAGGCTTTCAAACTTGGGGGAGAAAAATCAAATGAAGCTAATTTTAAGGGATATGCTTTTAATTTTGATCGTTTGCATAAGCACAGTGGAGCATTTCAGATTAAAATCCTCCAAAGTGTGGCAACCATAAAATCGCTTTAATTAGGCCAGCTGACAATCCGCCGGTGTCTCCCAACACACTGGACCCTAATGGTGATGAAGACAAACCAATCACCAGCAGTTCAGGCTTTCAGCAGGGCGACTGAGAAACGCTAGTCAACAGCTTGGAAAACGCTGCAGCAATTATTTTTCAGACGGAAAGCCAAGTGATCGATTTATTTACCTTCTGATATTGTTGATTAATTACAAGTTTGAACGCTTCTTTAGAGCAGAAGTAAAACGCCTCAGCAGCGGAGAGCTTGTGGTAAAACAACAGGCAGCTCGTGAAGGTCACGCCGTTATCGACGTCTGGACAGACTGACAGCTGCCACTTTTTGAACAAAGGTCAATCCATCAGATCACAGCTCTTAGATATCATCAGTAATAATTGCAAACACACACACGTACATATGCACATTTGCACACACACACACACGGTGTCAAGTGTTTTCATTTCAGGAATGTTTCATCATACTGGTGTTGGGTTGCGATACACAGGTGAGAAAGTGAAGCGGCATGAATTGCCACAAAATCACAGATAGAAAAATCCCTTGTCTTTCGCGGATTATTAATTAAACTATTAAGCTCTGTTACACATCTATTGATTTTTATTCTCTTTCTTGCCATTTAAAATTTCTTGGCAGTGACCTGCTTGGTAAAAACGTCAGCAGTAATAAAAAATATTTTAGTGGAGCTGAGTGTGCAGTTGTCTTACTCATCTTTATTTTTATTTCTGTCTTGTCATTTATAACATTTTTCACCTTGTTTTCTCCCCCTCATTCACTGAAATATGATCATCATGAGTGCTCCTGCTTGCCAGATTTTACTGTGCCAGTCTTCTAATGCGGTATGAAGACATGAACACTATTGCCTTTTGTTCATCTTATGGAGACGGTATATCAACAACTTGCTCTCTTTCGGCTAATTTAAATATACCTCGCACTTTCATTTGCACAAAGACATCCTATGACACATTATAATTAAAAATATGCTGTTGCACAATTACAAATTGTTGTTGCCATAACAAATTTCATTTTTTTTAATAAACAGAAAATGAGTAAAGCTGTATAATGTCATATTTCAGTGACTGGGCTATTGTATTTTTTTGCCCAGGAGGCATCAGCTCAATACATGAAGACAGCAGCACTTTTCGTCACAGCAGGGAATAATTTGAAAGGAATAAAGCTATAGCGTTTGTTGTTCAGTGACTCCTGAGGTCTTGTCCACACGCACTGCCCAATTTAATTGAAATCATCCGTCCATTGTTCAAGACGACAGTTTTAATTTACAGAGATAAGGAACTTGGCCTCGACCTTGCTCTGTTCTGACACGGGTCGCTGCCCCTGGCACCTTCCAAGGTGCCTTCAATCAACTTGGTGTTTTCTTCGGGTTATACTTCACACTTTTAGTGACATGGAAGTGCCTTTTATTTTCCTCCTGGCTTGTTTTCCCTTTGAAATCTACAGCACGGGAGAAGAAAATCTATGTAAACAGTACTTCAGTCAACAGATCAACACCCCTTTCTGTTCCGACTGACCAGGGATATTGATTACATAATGCTCTGTTCACTCTGCTGCCTCTCTCCCTTTGTTGCCATTATCAGACAGTGTGCACACAGCTACTCCCGCTTACCGTTCACTTTGCCCTTGCGAAAGAAAAGTCCACTACTGCAATTATGAGGCGAGCAAAGGCAGCGGCAACCATGTGATGGCTTTTTGTGCAGAGACTCGTTGCTTCAAGACTCTTAAATCCTGCTTTTAAGCACCTTTAGTGGAGTGTGAAATGCATTGCACTGGACTTGATTATATATGGGTTCCATTTGCCGGCGAAGGCCCCCTGGTTTTCCAACTTATAGACATGGAGACAGAGCTACGGTCATCTGGTGAAGTCACATTCACACACTTTCCCTCTATAATTGATATTAATTGCTTGTCAGCTGCCTTGCATTCAATTTTCCACGCTTGACGGCTCTGTGGACTAACTTGAATTTTCTATGCCCTAACTGCACTGAACAACTTTGAGTGAGTGAGTGAGTGAACAAGTTGATTAATTTGCTAACAAGTGCTACAGCATTCAGAGGGAACCTGGAAAGAAATCAGCAATATTTACATCGATGTAACCCGAAACATTATTTTGATTATTTTCAGACAAAAACTTTCCGCAGCACAGCTTTAGGGAGAAAATGCATTCATAACTTCTCTTAGTTTGACTGTAATAGAGGGCACGTTTGACTGATTGAATGACAAAAACTCCCCGAACACTTAATGAAGACAGCACAGGAATACAGTGGCATTAAAAAAGGGTTTTGATTAAATGTTTATTTACCCCAGGAGGCGTGTGAGTGTGCCTGTGCACATGAGAGAGCGAGAAAGTGAGAGAGAGAGAGAGAGAGAGGGGGAGGTATTTTCAGCATGAAGGCCCATATGAAATGAAAAAAAACGTCCTCATTGCAAGCAGGGAGGAGGGGTTCACTGTCAGTATGTGGGTCCCCTGGCCTCGCCTCAGGCTAAGATGCTGCATTAAAGA
Source organism: Holocentrus rufus (assembly GCA_900302615.1). Classification (NCBI taxonomy): domain Eukaryota; kingdom Metazoa; phylum Chordata; class Actinopteri; order Holocentriformes; family Holocentridae; genus Holocentrus; species Holocentrus rufus. Next base: position 17,391 of record OMLF01003546.1, on the reverse strand, counting down.
TCCACCACTCCCAGGGCCGGTATTAAACACTCTCACTTCCTCTGTCCATAACTCTCTCCCCTCTGTAAATATGCACCTGTCACTGTATTTCCAGCAAAGTGTTAGATTAAAAATGATGTTATACTCTTCCTTGCCACTGGCAGGGTGAGGGAAAGAGCGAGCGAGACAAAAAACGGAAGGAAAAATAAACAGCATTAGCAAGACTGAAGTGAGCAGCTTTAAGCGGAGAGGGACTTCTTTGAAGACTTACAGCCTAATCCTATCTGCTGAACCGCCATCTATGTCTCAGCTTTTGTTTCTCAGGCGCTAAGATGAACTCCTGCTGGAGACATAGAGCTGGGGTCAATGGATTCATACTGTAGAGTGCAGGGGAATAAGAGCGGTTTTGTTGTTAGCATTAAACAGAGTATTTAGAAAGCTGAAAATGCTTTGTTTGCACATGCACTGTTAATAATAACAGAAACCCTGAGCACCCTTTGCCATAATGTAGTGGATAATATGTAGTGGATAATGTAGTGCTCTTGACCCAAAGGGATGCTTTTTTCTGTATGCATTTTTCTTTGTATAACAACTTTATATAATAGTTGCAAAGAATTATCCAAAATAAAAAGGATGAAACTATTCCAGTATACTTGAACATTTCCATTTTATCATGAATAGAATAGTGGAAAGTTGGATTTTTGTTTGAAAGAGGAACATTAATGCATAGGTATATGGTTTAGTACTTAAAAAGGTATATATCAGCTATTTTAATGATATATGGATGTGTGCATTTAAATGCAACAATTCAGGTAGATTTCTTGATAACAAATTTTCTGATACTCAGTACGTGAAGTGCTGAACATGCAGATTACCGTTGGAAATGACAACTGAAAAATAGCTTTTTGAAAAGCTTTATGCGCTCAGGTCTTTGGCCAGAAACCAATAACAAATACATTTTTTTTTAATATATCTTAAATATATGACAAAAAAATCCATCGTGACTGTATAATCAGATAGGTTTCTTCTAAAAAATTCTAAAAAGTTACCAAAGCTCGCACTGATCATTTGCTCACTGATCTTGGGATGACACTTTGGCTTATCAGATTAACTGAGATGCAGAAAGCGAGCATGGAGGGTGAAGGAGAACATGTTGTGGGACTTTTTGAAGGTAGTCTAGTGGAGCTTAAAACGGAAGCAATTAGCAATTTGGGTTTGTTTGAAGGAAATGGAAAGGGAGCACATGAAAGACCTCTCTCTTTGAACATCAAGTGCTCCAACCCACTGACAAAGGCAAGAAGGTCCGTGTGGGATAGGAGCTGGGTGAACATGGTAGGCCTTTGTGAGTGCTTTGGCAGGAGTTTCTGTTAGCCACATTAATAATGAGGACCCACTCCTATGGACCCACAGTGCAATTTTGTAGACGTATGACACTGGCTCCATTTAGAGCTCTCCTATTCAATTACCATCCCATCTGGACATTGCTGTTTTTGCTGCCACAGCAGTGAAGAAAAAATCACTTCTGAGGGCTTCAAAGCTAGTTTGAACGCTCAAATCCCCCTATAGCAACTGTAGCTCAAAGGACAGTGGGTACAGTGACTGCCAATTAGGAGTTCCAACGAGGCCCATTAGATCCCAAAGAAAAATAGATGTTTCAAAGAGGGACACTGAGAAGAAAGTGCTGTTTTATGAAGGGTACTAAAATATTTTATGCCACTGGACTGTAATGCACTATATATCTCTGCCTTTGGCTTGTTGGCGTTAGTTTTTGAAGGACAAACTGGTGTTTTAAGGGGAGTTACTCACCTGCAAGTAGTTGGAGCTGAGTGCCATTTGATGATGCTTTCTAATAAAGTCATAATATATTTAGTGCCCTTCAAATAGTATTACCAAAACCTTAGATCAACAAGGTGAGACTGAACAAGGCAGGGGGGACACTACATTGTGTCTAATGTAGTTAGACCCAAAAGATTTAACATCAACATAAGGTGTTTTTAAGTATTGGTGCACCAATTCTTACTTAATGCAAAGATGTATTAAGTAAGATTTGACATCTGGTAGGGTTGTTACTAATGAGTCAACAATTAGTTCACCAGATGCTGAGATTTTTGGATTTCAAAGACTCACTTTCAGAAAACAATGCTGCAGCTCATGGCTAAATTAATAATGTTGACATGTGCATACAGTATTTGGCTGTCACCACTGAATACAAATTGTCTCTGCTGAATTGCGAGTAAATTGCAAACCTCTTATTTAACCATGTAAGATTTATTGCATGTTATTTTTCTGCAACACCTCGCTTTGCTCTCAGCCATACCCACCTGAGAGTTTACCAGTACCACTGCAAATTTCCGTGATTGGTTACTGAGGAGCTCAACCAGGGATGAATTGTCTTGCTCAAGGGCAGTTTGACAGAATTGTTGATGGAAGGGAGAAACCAGCCCCTGTCAACCCTTTTCACGTGGGTCATCTACTCTTCAATAGGGTGAGATCATGCTGAGAATTCAGAAGAGCTTCCTGTCAAACAAATTAATGGACACTTTCAATCTAATTCCACCGCAAACCTTCAAAGGTCCTACCAGTCAATCTGTTTGCACTTCGAGCTTCTCCACACATTGGCTTTTCAGTCTGGAGCTCTCATGCATAGCACTTTCCCCCTTGGAGTGAATTTTTTTTTTTTTCAGTGAAAAAAACAACTATTCATCATTCTGCAAGCTGAAAGTGTTTATTAGTTGATTAAAATTAATGGCCAATCTGCCTCTGCTTAATTGAACTCTCACTAGTTTATAAGTTCCATGACATCAATTTTCAACTGAACTGTATACCCACGCTGATTTTTGTTTTCTGTAGTGTTCTTCAGGGCTGTTCTAATAAACTTGTCAAAACTAGCTTAGTGCTGCTTTCAACCACTGGTTTTGCGTGACGAGTATATTAGCTTCAGGTATCAAACCCAAATGTATCAATTATACATTGACAGTTTCCAGAAACTGTCAATATCGAGGCTAAGCTAACGACAACATTACATAAATCAAGTTGACCCAAGGCAACCTGCTTAGGACTCTTTATGATTTTAGTCTCGGAGGACGTGAATCTCTGGTTTGTTTTGAGATTCCTGCATTCATGAAACGTCATGACATATTTTTCACATAGCCACTTATTAGTCCTGATCAAGGAAGGCAGATCAATCAACAACATGTCTACAACAGAAGCAACAGACCCTAAAATAAAATGTCTATGAACCATCCATGTAAAAAGTTGCTGGGCAGGTAAGTGAACCCACTTAGTCATGGCCCAGTGAATCGTCACTCTTCCCTGTTTGAGCACGCATAGTAACTCATGATACTAATTAACTGTCAGCCGTGATCATTATTATAAAATTACAGACCAAAATATATAACTGTCACAATATGTTGATCATTGATTAATCATTGTGAATCATTAATCATCCCTGCCACAATCTATACATATTTGACAATATTGTGCTATCAACTGTAATAATAATGGTCATAACATGTAGTGTAACATCTGCGATGATCTTGCCTGAGAGGAAATGCTCGCTGCAAAGGCAATTCTCTTGTATTATCCATCAGCCAACAGTGACTTCTCTCTTTATAGGAGGCGAAATGCTGAAATACTTTCCAAACATTTTTACAGCACAGCATAAATAGATGAGTTTTTATTAATTTGTCACTCCTCAACACACACTTGTGCAGACACAATGCAGAAAAAATGACAAACCACCTAGCTACAAAATAGCATACAATACCAGTAGAATAGTATATCACTGAAAAGGTTGAGGACCACTCACTTATGCCCATTTATTATAGCTAAATATGGTTATTTCTCCTCATTTTAGTGCTTTTCCAGTCCAGTTCACACTCAGTATGATTCTTAATGAGAGCGACGTCCAGTAGTACCGAGTCCTGCTTGAAAAAGGTAGAAAGTTGACTCCAGTTACTATGCAAATGAGCCTGACTCTGCGTTTATGGATGGGAACAGGAATTGACAACCGATAATTGCTGTGCAGTGATATAACCGTGCAACACTGCCTGAATACTTAAGCAGAAATAGATAAGCAAAGAAGAAGAAGAACACTTGAAAACAATGGCTGCTAACTTTATGGCTTCAGTTCATAACTTCAGTTGCTGAGCTCCAAGATGATGATGTTTAGAGTGTCTTGGAATGGTGGGAGCTCAGGTTAAAAACGATATATGGCAGGTGTGATAGTGCAAGCACTGAAAAAACACATCAGTCAGTCCATGTAAAGTTTGGGAAATTTACCTGAAATATGTGAAATTCTATTGTGATAGTGTCATTTACCGGCCAGCAGAGGTATATGCAGAACAGATGAGTAAAAGTGAAGGAGCATCCAAAAGCAATGGGAGTCTATATGCACATTGTCCACCCCGAAAGTTCCTTCTTTTGGACAACTGAACATAAGCTCTCCTTCTAAAGATGAGCTTGTCATAAAAATAAAAATACTGACTGACAGTGTGCAGGTTTGCTTCATTTCATTAGTCTTTGCTCAGCAGAGGCTGAACAGAAAGCATTATCCATCTTCCATTCCCAAAGCAATCATAAACCTGTGGTCTTTCCGGTCAATAATTTGATCACCATGTGTTTCCACTTCACACACATTCTGTTTCTAATCACTCTGTCCTGAAACTGTGACTTCTTATTTGACCCCTGGACCAGTGCGGCCATTGCATCAGTGCATCCTTGACTCAACCTTTATTGGATTCGACTCAATTGACTGTCAGGTTTTTTGACAGAAGTGTGGGCGCATCATCACAATGTGTTACCATTGAATTCCTATACTTCTCCACCAGTCAATTGTATTTGACAGGTGCATTTGATGTACCTGTGACCTGATGATAGCGTCTGTGGCGGCGATTGAGGCTTGGTCCAACTCTGAGGGCGTCACCCTCTCTCCTGCCAGACAGACCTTCTCTGAGGGTCACAGAGATTAAGGCCTGTCCTCTCAATCTGTTGATATTATTGAATAGGTAGAGTGAAACATATGACTCACAGGAAAGCATTTCAATTCTAACCCATTCATCACCCTTAATGGGAATATTTCCTTTAGTCCAAAATGTGTGTGGTTTCGGTGAGGTTGTTAGACATCAATTTCCAACATAGCCTGCCCTCTAAAGTGTTATGTTCTCCCCTCACATGCCCTGTATGTCTGACTCGCTTAGTTGAAAACAGGCAAATTTCATTTTTAAAAGGGATCATACTGCAAAAAATCTTTATCTTAACAAGTAATTTAGTCTCACATTCAGTCTTAAAATCTTAAAACAAGTGAAAAATCTGCCAGTGGGACAAGATAATCCCACTTGTTTCCAATATTAATCAACCTATTTCCTGTATTCCTGTCATTTTCTTGATACTACCTTATTCTGCCTTGTTTCAACATATTTATACTTGTTCCCTGAAAAGGTAAGACTGAATATAAGACTAAACGGCTTGCTAAAATGAAAATTTTTTTTGCAGTGCACTTGTGCTCAACCCAGTTTCTGCTTAGAGAGAGCATATAAAATTTCTACTCTATAATGGATGTGATTGAAAATGTAGCCAAGTACAATACTTCAGCAAAAATGGACTCAAGTAAAAGCAACCTACTGAATGCAAAAGATTATATGTATATATATTTTATATATATCAATAAATGTAATTAGTTACTTCCATTCCTACTTGTGGTGATAACAGAAGGAAAGAAAAATATGATCTTATATGGGGAACTTTAATTGCTATTCTGTATGCAGTTGAACTTTGACTTTCAGACAACTTGCAGGGTAAAAGTTAGTGAATGACATCGCTATTGATTACAAGCATAACCAATCTTGGCAGTTGATGGTTCAGCGTCTAAAAGGATCTAAGTTGAAAACTATAAATACTATCCCCAAATTAAACAGTGATTAGGTAATAATGTGAAGCGGATGCCATGTGCTACATTCTTAAATCAGCGTAGAAAAATACTGCATTTATTATATGGTCGCAAACATTTTTCCTTATCTCCTTTTTCACCTTGAGTTGGGTTGGCCTGTGACGAGCATGCCTAAATTGATTTGCCAGGAAAGTATTGACTGTAAAAAATGAGTGGATTGCAGAGGAAGCTGAATGCATGTCTCCTCTCGGTCCGGAAGGAGTATCTCCCGTGTTGATCAACAGACGTGTTGTGCCAGGTGATATGTTATTAATGAGAGGCAGCACATTGTGAGAGAGATTATGGATCAGAGCCGGATTTGCCAAAGGCGCTCACACACTAAGGTTCTTCAGGAAGGTCCATCTCTGTGCATTTTTCAATGTTTTTTAAGCATTTTAAGACTTTGTTTTTATTGATGGTCATAAAACTTTGAGTGGAGGTTGTCTAGATTTAATGCTGTTTGTAAACAGTGAGAAAAACAGACTTTTATTCCATTTGCAGTATGACTTTTATGACCATTCGCTCATGGAAAAAAAAAAAAAAACTGCAACAACTGCGATGTAAATCATTAGGTCAACATGCGCTCTCCTCAAAGACAGACTGCGAGATTGATGGGAGCGAGGTGTTGTTATGGTCATATTCTGCATCCAATTAGCACTGATCTATTGTTGCTGTGTGGTGTTTTAATGACCACAGTGGGCGGGTGATGATTGGCCCTAATATCATTTGTCTTCCTAATCATGTGTTTATCACAGCTCAGCCTGTAGAGGGTCTCCAGCGGGGCATGTTGAAAACCTTGCACTACTTTTTGTCCTAGATGAACCTGCAGGACCCACTCGAAAGGAAAGTCATCATTAACATGCACAGAGAGGTTAGGACTATCCAACTGCAGGGGCAGAAAGACGGGCATGAATCATCATTTAAAGATGACTTAGCACAGGGTCACATTTACCAGTGACTACAGATGTGGTTAGAATATAGACTGTGAGTGTATTGCTCTCTATAAGACCAGCGCCATGCAGTTCAATAGAGATAAACTATTCTACAAATAACTTCTGGGGCCTCACTTTTGTGATATTGAACCACTCCATTCACTGTTAATTGCCTCAGTGTAAGGTTAATTGGCTTGTATTGGAGCCAGGAAATCCAATTAGGTTGGTTGTTATTCCATCTCCATCCTCTCATTGATCCCCTTGTTTTGATCACAAAATAACTGTTTTTACAAATGAGATGAGGAAAGACACCGTGGCTATGGCAACTGTATTATTTGCTGTAGACAAACCTTGACATTATAGAAAGCAAACATTGTCTATTTCACACCTTGATTGAGATTCACCCTTGTTGTATTTAATCTCACAGATTTACCGGCACTCCAGACAGACCCAGGCCAATTCTAGTCTATTAAAAGTTCTATGAGAAAAACAGAAAAGGACCACGAATTGGCAGCAAAGTGAGAAAAAAGGAGCGTAGGCGGCTGCAGTGGGAGTGGGTTCTCTGAACCAGAAAATCACAGTTCCTCACCTCTCAAGCATGATCCTGATTTTCTTTTCCCACAGAAGATACAGGCCTTCTGCTGGTGCAGAAGGGATGATACTAGATACAATCTAATGGCCATCATGGCTGTAATACCACTCTGCTCTCCTCAGCCAAGCTCACTCATAATTCATCTGTAATCAAAAGAAAAGCACTCTGCAAAAAATCTCCATCTTAACGAGTCAAGTCTCATATTCAGTTCTAAAATCTTGTTTTTCTTCAAACAACTTAAAAAATCTGCCAGTGGGACGAGAAAATCCCACTTGTTTCCAGTGCTAATCAACTTGTTTCATGATTTTTTTTAATCAAGTGTCACTTTGCTTAAAATCCAGAAACAAGAAACCACATTTGAAACAAGATTTTTTTCTCTCGTTTTAAGAAAACAAGATTAACCACTATATGAGACTGAATTACTCATGCATTGTGCATCAATTGCTAGCCATTAGACACATGCACCTAAAACACGTAAACAAAATACTGGAATACATTTCAGTCAAAACTGTATCTGTACTCTACAATTTTTGTCTAAATCAACATTCACACCAAAACTGTTGGCCACGCGTTTTAGGGAATTCGAACTAGGTAGACGGGCGGATTGAGTTGTCTATATATATATATAAGAGCACAGGCGTCACAAAGGCCATGACAGATGGATCCACATGTGGAACAATGGCTATATGAACTGATGGATGGAGGGATGGATGGATGGATAGATGGATGGAGAACTGGAGTAACACAGACAGGGATGATAAATGGGCATAGTTCAAATGCTCTAGCCTTTAGCATACAAAGAACACCTGACCATCAAACCTTTAAGATGACAACGAAATCAGATGAAACCTCTTCTGAGAAACGGAGCCGCGTTCCAGCACGCGGAAGGCTATACGGCGTCTCACGGCGGATTATTGCCCCATTTGAGGGTTCTTATTGTTGTTAATGTTCGGTGGTTTTCTGGGCCATTGCAGAGGGCCCCTCTTGATGTGCAGGACGGGTGTGCTGTGTGCGGGAAATGTCAATGACGATTAGCATAAGAAGAGGGAAGGGCAGGTCACTCGATGCATATTCCACAGCCCATTGGCTCAAGAGTATTAATAATAAAACAACACAATGAGGGGCTCACTTACTAGTCCACTGCTGCGGATCCATTCCAAATCAATTGTATTTTCTTGTCTGTGGAGTGTGTACGGGTGAAATATTCATTCTGCACACTGCACTGTGCTCCAATTAAAGAACTCCTGTGTGGCTGGGCGTGTGTGGATGTGTTTTGGGTGTGTGTGCGCGTGCATGTTTGTGCGTATGTGTGTGTGTGTGCGCTTCTATATCTCCGTGTGTCTGTTTTCTCTAGGTAAGGGTCCAAACCACTGACCTTAAGGAGAGGCTTAGAGTTTTCCCAAACAGATCTCCCTTCCTCTTTCTCCCTTATCCTTCCTCCATCCCCCACTCCTTTCCACCATCTCCCCATCTCTGACTGCAGTGTTGTCGCAGTGAGTCTGTGTGTAGGGGAGGCATGTATGTGCATACTAACACAGGCCGCGCTGCGATTCCCCTATGCCAACACGGGAGCGCCTGCTGCCTGCTCGCCTATTCTTATAAATAAGGGAATAAGCATTGAGCTGTTATTAAAGTCGATGGAGACAGATGGCTGCTGTTGTTTACAAGTTTAACTAAATTACCAGGCGATCAGCTGTGACACCCTGTAGAAAGTTGAAAGGCAGAGAAAAGAAAGAAAAGGGAGAGGAGATGAGAGGGAGAGAGAGCGGGAAAAAAAGCAAGACAATGGGAGAGAGGTGGGAAAGTGACAGTGTATGGTGAGATAATTCATCAGTGCCTCTGTTATATTGTGAGTAAAAGGTTATTAGCATCAAAGATGATTTGTAGATTAATGTGCCATCTCTTGGTTTACGTAACAGTCTGTCTAGGCTTACATGAGCAGTAGGTAAAGCCTTTTTTTTCTCTTTCTCTCTCTCTCTTTGTGAAATCCGGCTCAGTAGAAACACGTCAGGACTTTCAGAGGGGAAATCATGCGTCTTCTCTGCGTGACACCTATAGATTCGAGGTAATTTAGATGTCTACTTTGAATGCTAATGTATACAACAGAGATTATACTAATGCAGTGATTCATTATTTACTATTCAGAGTCCGAAGAGGTGACATCTTGTTCAATGTGGCCATCTTTAAGTGTCTGCCGGTGGTAAAATTATATATTGATTACAGTCTTCGGTGAGGGTAAGTTCACCTCACAGTCGTCGGGCCTTTTCCAGTGAGTACATACAAGCTAATCATGTCCCTGGGTTTCAAGGGGGGGAAAAAAATCGAGTCCTTAAAGTAAAATAGTACAGCACTTTGTCATTGTCCCGTTCCGAAACTCGTAATGAATTGATATTTCCCAGTCTGTCATTCCACTCAGTCAGTGGTGACATTGATATTCATACATCGCAGCGGGCTCTATGTCAATTTCCAAGCCTTATTCAAATCTGTTCTGAATGGAGCACAAACCCCTCAGCAATGCTGGCTGGGAGGATGATAGCCCATCCTGTTTGAAGAGAAAATTACAAGAGCAATACACCCAGGGATCTTTTCACATTCTCTGTGATGTCACTCTATGAGACATCTCAGAGCAATTCTATCCAAATGAAGTTTTTTTCTCTCTTTTTTTTCTTTTTTATCTGCCACATATGGATTGGGTAGATTCGTGGAGGTTGACACATATACATAAACTCACATGGGAGCGCTGGCACACAGACAAACACACACATATGCATGCATGCAATATCTTTTTGGGGAGATGCTGTTACATTCCTTGACCCCGTGACCTTAACCTTCACCTTGCCCCTGCATGCTTAACCTTAACCCTGACCTCTTCTCCAACCCATTTGAATTTTAAGCCCTTGCATTAATTCCCTACACTAGAAGTGTGACTCTTTGGGTTAACAGAGATTTGGTTTGATTAACAATTCAATAGTTGGTGATTCAATCTGAGAACGATTTTTCTCGTTAGTAAGTCAAAATTTGAGTCAACGATTTGATTCAGCACTCGAAGCCAAAGTTACATCTATGAAATAAACATGCAAGAGTGTAAGGCTGTCTTTTTTCTCCTGAGATGTGACAAAAATCAGATCACAGAATTACTTAAAAATGACTTTTTCTAAAATATGCATCACTGACAAAAATGTTGCAGTTTTAGATCAACACAATCTTAGGTCTTTTTTATTTAAGAATCAGAAATGGTGTGATTCAAAAGGTTTCCTACTGATGCAGGCCGAAGTTAGAGTGATTCATTCTATTTGATTCTATTTCTTTTAGCAGATTGAAGCAGTTGAATCATCAGACTTTATCATCGGTGCATCGATGTCATGAATGAACTGGTAGACCATGCAGCATAAAAAGAGCAAGACAGGAAAAAAAGTATTTTCCCAGTGACCCTGATCCTCTGGCAAGAAGGTCCTGTCCTGTGACCACTTTTCAGTGTTCTACTTTCAACGAGCTATTTTGAGTCCCAAAAGATGGATCACACTCACATGCACAAACAGACACATGCACACACTAATACAAGATAAAGCCTTTGATTATTTTACACACTCTTGACGACTACTTGAAAAAAAGGAGCAGAGGTTTCGTTAATGTGTGTAAGTGGTTTGACACCCCCTGGTTGATCCATCAGCCCCTCTGACCTCAGGTGACCCCCCTCTCTCTGACCTTTTGAAAGGCCAGCTGTTCCCCTTTACAGGATGTGACTGAAGAGGCGGGTCTCCCAGACACCAATTGATTAGAGAAGCATTAATCAAGCTGAGGGATTATCCCTAGCATGGAAAAGGCTTCTTTCTATAGTAAACCAATTATACTTTTTATGGGATGAGAAGGTTAACTGGCTGGATGAGCAATCCGTTTAAACCATTGACACTGCAGGTCTGGAGAGGTGAAAAAGAGGAGAAGAGTGGAGGCGGAGGAGTTGGGTATGTGGGATATGAGGCGAGGGGCGAGGGCGTGGAGGGGCATAATATGG
>OMLF01003536.1:0-21587 GCA_900302615.1 Holocentrus rufus | reverse complement strand
TTCTGTCCCCGGTGCGGTCTACACGCAGTACAGTTATTCCTCTTAAGAACGTCCCGATGATACATTCGCCACTGATAATGCATGACTAGTGCCAGTTATCATCACATCTTCGACTGTTTTCCGCAGTGAAACAAGTCTGTGACCCGATTTCATTCCAAATGTCTGTAATAACTATGTCTGGTATTGTCGTGTCATACTTGACAGCGACGGTGGCTGAGCAACAGTCAGATTTAACCAGAGGCATGTAGACTCATGCAAACTAATTTAGAGGAGGAAGAGCAACATGCAGCGTGCAAGATCCTGTCCTGAATGTGCCCCGTGCTGCATCTAAACCTGGTCTAAGACTAGATAATCAAAAACCAGGCAATGCAAACACATAAATAAATGAATGTTTTTCTGCTGGATTGCTCATACCTTGTTGTAATAGTGGACTTGGACCACATGCCACTGGCCATCACTGACACCTCCGAGGATATACGGTGAAACGGTAGTCTTGGTCTCACCTGGGGTACAATCAGAGGTCAAAGGCTGCACACTGCTCTGTGCAATAATGACATGCATCCATATAAATGAAGCAGAGAAAAAAAATGGTTGCAGCAAATCAGAATGATAATGATTACAAAAACCTTGACCGCTGTACCTGCAGAGAAGGTGAGCTGGATCTGCTCGTTGATGATTTCCATGGCGATGAAGTCGTGTTTTTCATTGAAGCGGCCGTTGTAGAGCAACAAACCGTTGGGCTCTTTGGTGGCAAATCTGGAAAACAGAGAGAAACAAAAACATTCTTTTCAACCCTGCAAATTGTTTTTGAATACAATAAATATCTATAAGAGCAGGAAAGCAATTTGATGGCGTATGAGGGAGTGATAAGGAGCAGGTCGAGAGCTAATCCTCTGATTGTGCAGCCTGTGGCAGCTTGAAGGCCCTTATCATCCACCCTGCTCTTAAATGCTGACAGCATGAGACATGGTACTATTTTTGGGGGGCACCAACCAGGCTGAGATGTGCACCGTCAGATTAGTCAGCTGAGCAGCAAGGATTTGATGCCTTGCTCTAATGCACTTCAGCTACGATGAGCAACTTTTGATTGATCGAAAGTAAAGGGGGGCCGAGCTACGAACCATTCTACCTCAGCCTGAGTAACATTTGAGAAACATTACATGGTTAATATTTCATAGCGCGTATTAAGTTGACCCATTTTCGCCGTAGAAAATGAACATACGGATCCCAATATGTCTTAATAATTGTCCATCGGCGTGGACTGTAAGCAAACATAATTTCCAGCCATGTCTGTCCTATATTACAAGAAAAAAAATAAGGGCAGTAGGCATGTCCTATTTAAAAATACTCATATTATGAAGACATCCAAGAATGACTTTCCCCACATTCACCTTGTTTTCCTTTCGTACTGGATTACTACTCTGTTGCACAGTAATGCAGCGTGGCATGTGATTCACCAACGAGGAAAACACAGTAAGATGCAACAACGCTGAGATTCTGCACACATGACTGAACAAATAACGGGGTTAATCAGGAGCAGAGATCAGGGCAGGGGAAATATGTGCCATCTCTGCAGCACAGTTACAGTCAATGGCATGAAGAGGTACCACACATACAAAAATAAAACATACTACATAGAGACAGAAAACTAGGGCAATGTCAAATCAGCAGGGTGGGGTTAAAGAAACGCAATAAACCTTCAGTAGAGCACACAGAGTAATAACAAACACTGGTTCAAAATATGTTTTCTCGTGCAGGAGAAAACAGACAGCTGCCAAAGCTGCAACCACATCCTGAGTTCCACCTTTTTGTTTACATCTGACGGTGAGACGAGATCGCCTGGAGCCAGTGTGTTGCCTGCTCCTTGCATATTAATGATGGTTTCAAAACATCAGAGTGCACGGTTTGCACCTCCGCACAGTTCAAACTTCGGGACCGCGAGTACCCCTCCGCCTGGGATGAAAGTATTTGGGGTGTTTTAAAAATAACGCACACTACTTGTCAGGCACGTTCTGTGGTCGTAAATCTGATCTACCTCCGATGTAATGAACTAGGTCACTGGGATGTGTGAAACTATGTTAGGAAGAAAATTTATCCAGCACCAGCGACAGGATTTATCCATTATCCATCTCCCAGGGGATCGCACAATGAATCTCTTGTGTGGATCTGTCAGACAGCTGAGAGACTTGTCATTTGTGTGGCTTATTGGCATTTGTAGTTTCGCCCGGGCCGCCTGCTCAGACAGCAACCGACAACGCTGACGTGCGCCTTAATAATCGATCAAAAGAACCCTCAAACGGGCTGACCTCATGTAAACACCTTAATTCACTTAGAGTCAAACTGGCGTCAGTCCAAGTACAAAATTAGCGTGATTTCCAGGCGCATGAACCATTTTTAATCCAAAGCCACGGCTCAGCTTCTTCTGGGCTGAATAGAGCTGCAGCCTCTGTCTGAGTGGTCTGTTTTTAGAAAGATGCTGTCATTCACCCATCCGGATATCTAGGGATGCTTTCAGAGAATGCAGGAAGATTGTTGTGTTTTTTTTTTGTTTTTTTTTCCTCCCTGCTGCCTTCAGGGGGCGGGGGTATACTGTACATAGCGCTGTTTGTGCAGTATTCTTGAGCTGGAGCGTAGCCATGGGGCACGACACCGCTGACCTGCTTACTGAGGAAAATGATAATTACGTCCTCAGGAGGGAGCGAAGAGGAGAAAAGCACAAGCGTCAATGCCCCAGCTGATAATTACAGCTGAGACAAAACAGAGACAAAACAGTCAGAGGGCTGCTATAAAATCTGGTATAAAAAAAATAAAGAATGCCATCCAGGCTGATTAGTCCTCAACAGCTCGGGCTTAGCCTTCCAGTCTTTGATGTATCGATTTAAAAAGCCTCTCCACATCGGCCCCCGAGCCCTCTGAACTATGAGAGTAATCAGCCGGAACTAAACACTGACTCCATTGGCATCATTGCATGTCACATTAGGCACCCATCAGTAAAAATAACAACCAGCCTGCCCTTATGTAGGAATAGTGTCATGGCACGCTACTTGGTGCGATGTATACGTGAATACGTGTGCAGTGGTGAGAAAAAAGAGAAGCCTATAGCTGATATTGTTTCCTGGCCAGATTTTAAAACCTATTTTTCTCCTTAGGGATAAGAAAAAAAATCAATTCAGTTTCAAATTTTTTTTGTTTGATGATTTTATATCGCCATGTTGACCCCGAATCGATACTTTTACTATTATATTTCGATTTTATTCAAGGTGGAAAAAGAAAACGTTGCCGCTTTGAATGCAACAGATGGCCACGCAGCCTATTCAAACAAACATTTACCAGCATAGCATCATGGGAATTAAGGATGTCATCATAGGAACTAAAGGCTGAAAGAAAAAAAACACAGCGCCTGGCTGACAGCAGAGATTCATCGCTGCACCTCCACGCTTCAAATCAAAAGCCTGGAAGAACTTTGGGTTTAATAATTCAGAAGATAATGATGAGATAGACATGACTTCTGCTGAATGCAAAGTATGCCACAGAAGAGTCAGTTATTGTGGTAATAAGACCAACATGTGAGCCCATGTAGCCCATATAAGGTTAAGATTATTATTTTTTGTGCTGCTTATTGTTTTCTGTCTCCAGGCCTGGAATAAATGTTAAAAGCTTTAAGCAAATTTAACTGATGTGCTCATGATAATTGTATGATTCAGCTGTTTCCTATAGTGCAGTGTTGAAAAAACAATCCAAAATCGCACAATATTGTCATATCAAATCACAATACTTACAAAATTGCAATAATTACAGAATTGCAATACATATTGAATCTGTAGTATTGTGAATTGCATCATATTGGGGCTTCCATGACATATCTCATCATTATGACAATCTGACAAATATCACCACCACAATCTGTTCACATCTTGTCAGTTCTATTTCAGTGACATTCAGCACAGTGGATGACTCTCTGTCAAATCTCAGTCTTAACAGCAAACCTCTGTGGCCAAAGCTGTGATAGAATGAAACTGATAATTAGCTGGGTCTTTTCTGAGTAAACAAGACCCACATCGTGAGCCGCCGGTCACTAGAGAAGCTCTTTATGGCAGAAACCCGATCGCTGCCAGCTCAGGTAACAGGACGGCATGTTGAGCTCACCTGCCTCGGGCTTTTGAGTATCGGCACCTTTACACAGCAGCTACTTCACAGCTCTGTGACCCGTCGGTGGAACACAGACCGGGGCTTTTCAAAACTGGTTTGTGCAGTTTGCCGTGAAAAAGACTGTCATCTGAACCTCGCTTAAAGAAAGGCCACAGCCATAAAGCTCACAGGGGGATATCGCTTTCGCCGCCGCCTATTCTGAGTGTCAACCCCTGCCAAGCACGTTTAAAGTGACAAGGATCACAATAAGCGAAGCGGAGTGGCAGGACACATTCCCTGTGATACTTTGCAAGACATGATACCTTTGTTGTGCTGGATTTCAAACAGCACTGAGAGCTTTTATCGCTGCTAACATTTCATCGCATGGCGTATTTCCTTCAGCCTTAGGTAGAATCTTATTAACACGGAGGTCCTGCTGTCTTTGCATGTGTTCAGTATTCACAGCTCATCTGCTCATTTCACAGCCCCGCCCCCTGCACACCCCCCCGCCAACACACCAACCAAGTTCCTGTCAGAGCAGAAATCTGTACTATCAGTACTTGGCTCACAATTTCAAAATACTACAACCTTTTTTTGAAGCCGGAAGGGAAATTGCATATTCAGGTTTTTATTGTGAACTAAAAATAAAAATAAAACAAAGGCTAGGTGTTCAATAGCATTGTCATAAACTGAAATAAAAATGCAGCTGTGAAAAAAGTAAAACTGAAATCAAAATATTTAGTCTACTTGTAAAAATATAATCAACAAAATGAAATATAAGTGGAAGGATTTTTGTTTATCTTTTTTCATGTGCAGGGTAAAATCAAGAAGAATGAATTTTGGGCGGAGTCCCACATGAGACTGTTTTGGGCTAAACTGTCTGAATCCAGACTGCTGTTGTCAGTCTGCTGGAGCATTTTATTTGTGCAGCGTCAAACCAAGCGGCACCGCCTTTCAGTTAGCCTGGGTTGTCCTGAAAAATTAATGCAAATACATTTTTCAAAGAATTTATTATTTATTATTTGTGTCACACAATACTTGTAGCAAAGCCTGTACCACTGTACTTATAAAAATAAAAAAAAAACCTGCCAAGACTAGGAAGGAAAAAAAACAAAAGTACCAAACCCACAGCGAAAACATACTAAAACTAAACTTAAATAAAAACAGAAACAATATAAGCCCTAATGAAAAATCCCAACCCATAATAATCCTGTTGTGTACAAATACTGTACACAGGCAGCCAGAGGCCGCCTATCTCCAGCTTCACCTTGATGAGACAGACGATGTTGAAATAGGCCAAGGCGCTGACTCACTGCTCAAAGTGACCAGTGGCACTGACAGTAATAAGATCAGACTCTTGGCTCTGGGATTAATGCACCCTGTTATGCAAAGCTCCTCTCCAAAAATGCCAGGTCCTTCGGCTTATCACTTATCTCCTCTCCCGCAGGCAACAATAGACTGTGTAGGTTATTCTTTACATTATGCATCAGCTTCTAATATGCTTTGCTATTACTGTGGCTGTGGTTCTGCATCTACAGCACGAATACTATAATCCGATACCAAAGTGCCTCTACAGATGATGACTGTTGAGTGACACCATTACTGTTACGAAACACCATTACGGTTACATAAATGCGAGAAGGGAGGCAAAACCATACTTGAGCAGAGGTGAGAGCTGCGGGTATGTGTGCAAAAGTGGGATTGCGGGGGCGGCGGAATAAAAGTGAATCACAGATGATGGAGGAGAGTGGGTGACACGGGTGAGGCCCGTCGCAGCGGAGGTCGGCCGTACTTACGTGAGCGAGAGAGTAAAGTGGAAGCGCTGGCGGAGGCCCTTGAAGGTCAGGAAGGACTGCGGGGGGAAGTTGCGGGTGGTCATCTCGCAGTAGGGCTTCTCATAGCCGCCCGGCGGGCACTCGCACTTGAAGCCGCCGACCAGCAGGTTGACGCACGTGCCGCCGTTCTTGCACACCCCCGGCGCGCAGCGGCCCGAGCGCGACGACAGCTCGCACCGCTCTCCTGGTGACGAGGAGATAGATTGGGGAGAGGGAGAAGAGGTAGAGAGCAATGAGGATTAATATCGCGTGTGACAAGCAGCGCCGCCTCAGTCCCCGTCCCTGTGGATTCCACCTCAGGGAATCCACACAGTCTTGACTTGGTCTGGCTGCTGTCTTTATTCACTACACAGCAGCTGGTCAATATGGTAGGTAATGAAATCCAGTCCAGGGAAACCACAACAACTGTGCAGGATATGGCTGAGATGGCAACAGTCAATCAGGAGTATTGATTTGTCTATTGCTGTGTTTTTATGTTTTTCCACCTTCAGCTATGACCATCATCCCTCCCTTTGTGAATGTGGCTGCAGTTTATGCTGCATTCACATGATGTAGGAAAATTGAGCTCAAAGCGGCTGCATTCGCCCATTCAATCCCTCCTCAAATCCAATTATTTAAGTGTTTTATGCAGATTGTGGCTGCTTATGATAATTATTTCAAGCTTTGCACACATGCACTTAGCGAGTGGTTCACCTGAGTTAACGTGTATATTGCAGTGGCAACCAAAAACAAAAATGGATGTGTACTGCTATTGCATTTTAATCTATCACTGCATTCTGTCACAATCTGAATTTAAAGAAGCACTGACTTCTCCGGTGGCTCTGTTTAGATGCTTTGCACTATAGAGAATGTGTTATATCTGCTGTTCCTTTTTTCTTTTGATGTGGCAGGAATGGAACATTTTCTTATTTCTAGCAGAAATACCAAACAAGTCACAGAAAAGCATGCAACTGGTCAGAGTTATAAATGCCTTGCCTATTTATACAGCTGAGGACAACATAACAAGGGCAAAACGTATCCGTCTTCATGGCACTAAATCAAATCGTAATGAATCAAAGTGTAACAGATCAAGTCAGATTGTACTGAATCACTGCACATCTTCCCTCTGTTCAATCGCTGACTATACATGGAGATCCACGCTGAACTGACCCAAAAAAGGAGACATCCCTAAGAAAACCAAACCACACTAAACCTCCCAAATATTCATCACATGAGCTCTGCGGGGAGAAGGGCGGCGATAGACGGAGGAGCCCAGGTCAAATCAGGCCAACAAAGAGAGACAGTGTGTGTGAGACAGGACTGTGTATGAGCGACGACGGGCAAAAACCAGGGAGGAAGTGAACAACTACAGCAGCAACAGTGGAGCAGTGAGGCAGCGAGGAAACACCCAGACAGTGAAACTGTGTCTCTGTGAATGAATCTCCGTCCTCCACGGCCCCGCGGTCCAGCTCACATGTGCCATTTGTCTCCATTGTGCGGGACGGGCGGCCGCAGCAGTTGCTAAGGCGCGACTGCACGCTTCCATGCCTGAGCTGGAATTTGTGTCAAAGCCACTCAGTCAGCAGTGTGGAAGACTTCCGCTGTGTGCAGTGCTACTGTAACACTGGCACACACACATCCTGCGGACAAAAACACATCTTTATCTAAACCATTGATAAACGGGCCCTTTATTTACTCTATGACTATTAATCACTCGATTCATGGTCAAGTGAAAGCAAGTTTCCTGGTTTCATTCCTGTTGTCCGGGTAGCTTTAGTCATTCAAATGAAATTCAAAAGATGCTTCAAATGAGACTGATGATAACCCAGGAAAGGTAAATTTGGAAAAAAACAGATAGTTATTTTTTATTCGTCACAGTCCCATTACTTCCTTCCACTCTGCTCCAAAAGCAGCAAAATGGAGCGTAACAGCCTCTCCACTCTGGCAATCCATAACAATTTGTTGCCATTTTCTTACTGATGCTGCTCGATGACAAGCAACACCACTCAGCTGGAAAACAATGCCTTTCTATTACAGGGCTGGCTGTGGCGTTGTTAATTAAGAAAACTGCTGTGGGCAATAGACTAGTTCTGTCACAGTGGTCAAACTTTGCTTCAGTAATTATAATGAAGCGCTCATTAAAAATGCCACATTCATTAAAGTTTGGCAGTTCAGTTCTCTAAATAGTTGTACTCTAAATAGTTGTACTTGAGTCTGGGACGCGCAGATTCATTCTTTCTCTGACAATCAAGTGTCGCAAAAATTCAGTGTATCTAGTGATAAATGTTAAGCATCTTAACCTCTTTATTGTCTGGGCTGTAAACTGGGAGAAAGCATCGCCTGTTTTTCTGTGTTAGTGATTCCTGTGGGACGCTCCCCCCCGCCTCCCTTCTCGCCACAGGTGCAGCGGCCTCAAACAGCATCTCTGTGTTGCTAGGTGAGCAGCCCGACGCGGAGGGGAGGGGCCTGTCAGCTCACGGTCACAATTCCACACAAGATCCTGATCAATTATTTAGGCGGCGCTTCCTCTGCTCCACTTACGCCCCTCCAAGTCCATCCCGGTACCTGCACTCTGCGCTCACTGCC
The DNA here is from genome assembly GCA_900302615.1 of Holocentrus rufus. Taxonomy (NCBI): domain Eukaryota; kingdom Metazoa; phylum Chordata; class Actinopteri; order Holocentriformes; family Holocentridae; genus Holocentrus; species Holocentrus rufus. The sequence continues at coordinate 13,059 of OMLF01003536.1, read as the reverse complement.
GACATGAATGATTAAGGCTAGCAAAACGCACAGGTGGCTCGGAGAGATCCCACTTCTGCTCCAGCACAGGGACAGAATACAAAGCAAAGTGGTCCAATGAAAACAAAACGTGAACAGTAGTAACTATATGTGGCTCTGAAACCAGTTTCCTTAACTCACAAAATATGAAATCTGACTGGCATGCTCGTTTACTGATCTGATTTTATCTGATGATTGGATTACTTGTGTATTTGTGTTAATTGCACTTTGTATTTTATGGCTTTGTTTGTATGTTTTGGCAGCCTGTTATGTACATATACCAATTCCTGCCAAAGAATAATTTCCACTTGTGGATGATTGTTATTTTATTCCATTGCATTCTATTCTATTCTCTTCTATTCTATTCTATTCTATTCTATTCTATTCTATTCTATGCTACTCTATTCTATTCTACGCTGCATGAATACCCTCCAACGTCAACACACAAAATCCACACAGGATTCCCGGCACTCTGTTGCAAACATTCAAGTTCTGCAAAATAAAGCTTCATATCCAGGTCTAGAAGAATCCCTGCCACAATGTAAACACTCAGTTATCTTTTTTTATATTGGGATGGATTAAAGTGATCAGAAGTGAACTGATAAATGAATCAAAAATCACTCACCAAGTATATCAGCGTCTCTATTTTTTCAAGATTTAACAATAAAACAGAAAACCAGGCATTGCTTCGGACTAAATGATATTCATAGATAAGAAGCATGTTACAAATGGTTTGTGTAAATATATGCCAAAGATGTGTGACTGGAGCCTTCACCACCCATGGGTGCGAATATTGCCCCTGCAGTAGAACTTCCATCAGAGATCCCAGACTTGGACTTGGTATTTGCGCGGCTGCTAGGTAACAGAAGAGCATCGTCTCTCCTCCTCCTGAGTGAAACAGAGTGGGCGGATCCCTCAGGACGCGCCGGCGGCACAGAGCTCAGGGAAGTTGAGACTGGGATCTGCTTTCACTACGGCTGAAACAGGGATTTATTCTAACACCGGCGCTTCCTAGCAATAGCAGCTCAGTGCGAGGAGACGCAAAAGTCTAACGTGCAATACTTCTATTGTGTCTGGTTTTCAGCCCCTGGTGCAACACGGCAGCAAGGGCTCCGGTTCCCAGAGGATTCCTCAGGCAAATGATGAGATAGGGAGTACAAATAACTTAAAATGCACATAAAAGAGTCCTAGCTGTTTCTGTGATGCCGGCATTTCATCACATCTGGAATATGACAACAATACAGGCTCTAATGCTTTTTGGTGACCTGAAATGATCATAAACACAAGTGGGAGTGTGAACATTTAGCCTTTTTTCTTTCTGTTTTTTTTTTTATATTTTGAACCTGCGCTGCTGTGGTAATAAGACGTGGTACGAGCCACTGGAGCGCCCCGTTTAGCCTATTTCTGTCCCAGGACGGGATCACACTGGCACCCCCTCAGTGTAATACAGGATTAGGATTCCCGTGAATGCGCTCTTGATTCTTGAGTTGAATAATAAAACCAAGAGCATTTCATCCGGTGAAATATCATTTGACACATCTGGGATTTTAAGTTACAGTCAGCAGATTTTCACACTGACAGTCTTCAGAGTGTGGAGTTTTCCTCCTGGATTTATGTTCAGAAAGAAACGTACAGTATAAGAGGAGGAAAGTAGGTTAGTACACTGTAATGCAGCCTCCATGCTGCATCTACAGACTGACTCAGCCCGGCTCCATCATTCACTCCGTCCTTTTGAAGAACAGTGAAGATGATGGCTGTTCTCTGTTATATTTTCTCGCTTTCTATCCTACTACCATCTGGCAATGCCTACGGGCCAACAGTTTCTCTCTCTCTCTCTCTCTCGCCCGCTCTCTCTCTCTCATACACACACACATACACACTATAGCACAAACATTCCACAGACTGCCCATCCATTCTTACACACACACACACACACACACACACCATCGCAGCTATTCAGCACTTACCTACCCACCCACGTCACATGGAGTGAGCAATTTAGCACTTACACATGCAAGCGCAGGCACACACACATACACAGACAGACACACACACACACACACAGCTATTGAGCTCTCAGCACAGAGGGGAGATGGGTGAATTCAACACTCACTGAGGCAGAACAGTGGGAGTTGTAGATTACAGAGGAAAATCCATCAAGGAAAAAACGGCCCTTTTAACGCTGCCTGAACCAACATGTTTGATCAGACAGCAGACGCAGCCTGACAGGATGATTCAGACGTCCTACATCACCGACTTACTAAAGCATATGGAACCAAATCAGCCCTCTAAACACTCTGGGAGTCTGGCACGTCGGTCCACCCTGCACCCGGGTCTGATGGGTGTCGAGATCATTCCGAATAGACTGAAAACACACCCGCATCACCCACTCACACATCCGCTCTCCGCCCTCCCTCTCTTGTTTCACATCAAAAGCACCTATGGTTCAGCTCTAACACCCACAACTGTGCACAAGAGCACCACTCAACCTGGGCTCCGAGCGACCGGGCCCACATACTCAAAGTCCAACAGTATTTCAGTCTTCATAAACACGGGCATAAACACAAGGGGGAAAAAAAAAAAAGAAGACTGAGATGGAAGCACCGCCATCAGTAAGACCCTAAAGACAACACAATGAGGAAAACAGAGGAAAATGAACCGTTTCTAATCTGCAGGGCTTTCTTTTCGGAGCCAAATGGGATTGTTGTGGAGTTAATTGAAGTTATCATTCATCTGGTGATATGGATCATCTAAATGTGCCACGGGGGGGAAGTGAAGTGGTCGTTCACCCGGTGGCTTACGGCTCCATCACAGACAGTTCAACGCTTGGGGGAGATGAATGTCTTCTCCTATCAAAGAGACGATTATCTCATTCACAGTCAGATTTAAAAGTAATGATTTCCTCCCGAATGGCTAGTTGGTACTGAGCTATCATAAATAATAGATACATATAATAATGATATACATTATTTTTGTAATAGACCTATAAAACAGTGATGAAAAAGAGTAAAAAAGGCAGGGTTTGACCCACATAACCTCTCAATAAAGCGAGGGGGCAAATGCCCTAATATTCACGCACATTAGCATATTTTAATTCCCTTCCCCTTTTTCCACTCTTCTTCATCTTCTCCCTCTTTCCCTTAACCAGAAAAAGAGTGAGAGCAGACAGTCTTTGACCCTTTGAGGGAGTGCATAATTTTTGGAGCAAAGACTGCATAATCCACTTTCAGTTTAAATAAAGCTAACCAGTAATTGGTTACCAATTCTGCTGCCGACAGTAATAAATTACATCAAAGTACTTCATTAACACTGGAATTGTGGCGCTTCAGAGCATTTTTTTCAGCTGTGTATATCCTGTAACCGTTGCTCTGCGCTGTGTGTTTTGTGATCGTTTTTAACCAAGGTATTTTCTGCCAGGGGGCATTTTACAGCAAAGAGACACTCTCCATCTGTAGCCATCTATAATTAATAATTTCCTTCCTTTATTCCTCTCAGCGCTGCTTCTCCGGACAGCCAAACTGCTCCTGTTTTTCTCCACTGCAGCACATTCAACGCAAAGTAAAGCTTTCTGTAGCCTACAAGACCTCAGCCTCCAAAACAGGCAGCCGAGAGGAAGCAGAGCCTTGTTATATCATCATGCTGCCCTGCTCTTTTGGCACTGGCTTTGAAACACACCCACTCTAACAGCACAAATCTAAATTTTTGGGAAGTGTGGGTATAGCATGGGTAAGTATGGAGGCGCACAGATTACTCAATGGCACGACATGCAAATAGAAAATTCTCAGATCCCACAAAACTTATTCTGCTCATGATCATAAACAAACCTTTTGTAGATTCAAAATACGACTGAAACTTTTCATCAGGAGCTCTGTGGTTAATATCAGAATTGATGTTTGAATCCCTGTTTGTCTGAGCAGACTAGATCTTTAATACAAGCCAACCACTTCAGCCTCTCTTGTGCCAGTGAAGTGTTTGAAACCCAGCTGAATGCAAATTAAACTGATGATGCATCCAGCTCCAACTAAAGTCACACAAAACATGTAGCTACAGCTTACGGGCTTGTTAGCGTTTACTTCGCTATGACTCACCACAGCCGAGATTATCAAATCAATAACTCATCACGTTGCCTTTGTCTGCAGAACTGGGGTCATCACTGTATAGGATGCGAGGCCGCCTATAAAATGCCGGGTTCAATATAGAGCTGCAGGATGGGAGTGAGAGGAACAGATGTGGAGGTTTAAATTCCCATGGGATCTCAGTGTTTGGACGGCTAGGCAGAGACTCTCTCCTTTTATGTTCTGTGATCGCTGTTTGTGCGTGAAGGAGAACCACTGTTGCTTAACACGTCTGAAGACACAAGTGCTATTCAGCAGCAATTCAAGGACTCTGAAATTGGGTAAACAAGCCATGAGATTAGATTGACCATAAAAGAAATATATTGCGTCGTCAGTAATTAAGTCTGAGGGCTCTCACCAGTGTAGTCATCCAAGCACTCGCAGGTGTAGCCCCCCTCCCGGCTGCGGCACACCCCGTGGGCTCCGCAGGGTTTGGAGTAGCACAGGTCGATCTCCGTCTCGCAGTAGTCCCCCGTGAAGCCCGTGGGGCAGCGGCAGCGCAGCCCGGCGATGGGGTGGATGGGCCGGAACAGGATGGTGTCAGACGCAACGAACGGCGCGAGGCTGTCAAACTTCAGCACGGACACGCACTTCATGTAGTTTTCACAGGGCTCGCGCAGGCAGATGTTGTCGTCAAAGGGCAGCACTTGCTGGGACGAGATCCGAGCCAGCAGGCTGCGGTTCAAGTACAGCCTCTCCTGGAGCTCCTCCGAGCCAAAGAACTCCGCCCCACCACCGCTGCTGCCGCCTCCTCCGACCCCTCTCCCGGCCCGGTCGCCCCCGCCGCTCAGCCCTCCGGGCCGGTGGCCCTCGCCCGGCACAGGCACGGCCACAGACAGGCTGACGTTGAGGATGCGCGCGCTGACGTCGGTGTCGTCCTGGATGTTGAAGACCACCACGTCTTCGCGGGCAGCGGACAGGACGCGCGCCACGCCGTCCAGGAACTGGGCGAGCAGCAGGGACAGGAAGTGTTCCTGGGAGGTGTTGGCCAGCCGCAGCGTGATACTGTTGGACAGCATTTCATCCGTGATGATGGTGACTTGGAGGAGACACTGAGCTGACACCGAGTGGATGCCATCTGAAAAGACAAGAGCAACAGGAAACAGGTTAATATTATATCAATGGGAGGTCACAGCAGGGGGGCTTGAATCTGCTCTGACAAGGATGCAAACATTTGATCATTTAAATTGTATTGTTGTACAAGATGAGAACTGCTATATCATAATACCTATAGTTACTTGCACAAGGGCCCATGTGTTTCTTAGATTTAATCTGAAGAATCTCTCCATTTAAAACATTGGGTTATTTGCTGTGAATGCAAAACCACTTCAGAACCACTGCGTTAATAAAAGCTACCTCAAAATGTGTTTAAACCAACACTTTGTTTGATTTGATTTTGACAAACACTTTCTCATCATATTCTTGGCTGAGGAAGGTGTTTTTCTAGTTAATTCTCATGTGCCAAAACAGATATCACCAGTATGCCAAGATTGAGACAGAACAAGTGTAGGTTTTCTTTCAATACATTCCAAGTTTCTAATCAGCAATTTCACGCCTTTATTCACATTTCATTCTTGCCTCTCCTTATCCGGAAGAGAGGAGCAATGATGCTACTTCATTATACATACAAACTCAAAGCCTTAAGTCTAAAACGCATTCCTCTCCTCAATACATGAGGCATTTCTCATCTCTGGAAATCCCCTGTGTGTTTATTCTGCTGTTTAAATACCGGATCTTGTTAATATATTATGTTATACATTCAACCCTTTGGGGCTTTGGATGCATACTTAAAGTGCATTTGAATCTAATATACATAGTATAGTGGATTCATTAGTAGTTGACTGTACAATATGGGATTTACTGTCAGGTTTTGTTCTGCGCCTACTGTGTCATCCTGTTATTGTGAAGCAGTCTTGTAAATGTCAGGGCTAATTAATCAAGTCACATTCCTTGTGCACGCTTTTGTCTTGGTAAATAAGAGTGAATGATTTTGATTTTGTTCTCTCATATTGCCTTGCATGACAAAAACATGTCTAACTCAACAGTTATGCAATACTTCATACTTAAATCATTAATGTGTAATGACTTTGGTAAGCTGACTTTTTCCGCTTGTTTCTTTACTGTAATCTCATTTGCAATGAAAGAGAAAACAGCTTATCAGCAAATTCAGCCAAAAGTCGTCTTTGACTGCTGCCTTGAGAGGACTGCTCACTGAACAGTAAAATTATAATGGAGAGAGCCTAGATCCTTGACTTTCAAATCTCAAATAACAAAGAGCAGAAGGGGACGGTCTGTTTTATGTAGCTAACAAGCACAAAACTTATTGAAATGTGTCAATTACGGCTCCAAGGTCGCTTGAACAGAGTTGAAATCCATTGGAGACAGAAACAGAAACTTTTCTGCAGATGTACAACTGGACTCGGGTCATTCAGCTCTCTGCCCAGTGACAAGGACGAGCTGTCCAACATCTACACAGCAAACAGCTGTGTGCCGCTGCTCGGTGAAACGATCAACAGAACAAGAAAAGTCCAAGCCAACAAAATTATAATTTGTTTGCAAATGTCACACAAAGGATATCTCATGCAATCACACAAGAAGGACAGCAGTTACAGTGATCTTTACAGCAGGGCTTAATTTTTTTTTTTTTTTTTTTATGTGCTAGACCCCCAAGGTGACTTTCATTAAGTTGCTGACCCACATTTGATTCTGCCACAGGGACCCTGATATGAAAAGATACTTTGGTTTGTGTTAGTTGTGAAATTGTTTAGATGTCATTCTTGAGCACTAAAAAATAGATTACAAGTGGTGAGATTAATTTATAATCTTAAAATAATTACTCATACATTTTGTATTGTAACAATTTCTACTTAATTAAATTACAGTGGAACTAAATTATTCCCCATTTTGCTAAGGACCCTCTGTGAGCCCCTCAAGGACCCCTGGAGGCCCTGGGACTCCACTTTGAAAACCCCTTATGTCTAGTAATTGGTTCAAACAGCATTAACTAGTGGGGGAAAAGTTTATTATTATTCATTTAAAGTGATTTTCAGTTAATTATTTTGCTGAACACAATCTTCATTTTAAACAATTGAACAAAATTTCAAGGCACACCTGAACTGGCTCAAAGGCTGGGATTTTCCTCGATACGCTTGTTTGAGAAACACAAAAATCTTGATTACATGTGTGACATGTTTGAGCGCAAAATCCCAGAGGCCATTAATGCCTGAAAACTGAAAGATGCCAATATTTTTTCCCCCAGTATATATTTAGCCTTAGTTTTGTGTGTTTAAGGTCAGAGAAAAACAACTATTTGTTGCCTATCTCACTGCTGGCCTGTAGGCTCCTGTTGCCTCAAGGGCGAACACAAAACACTTCTAATCAAATCAAACGTGTCATGAAAACAAGCCTCAGCCTCTCCCCCAAAATAATCAATAGAGAGCATTGTTTGGGGAGTCTGGATGCGGGCCAGGGAACAGAACCTGTGAGCCCTGGTGGAGCAAAACCACACAAACAAACAGCAGAGCCCGAAGTTACCGGATCCCTGTTTGGCGATGGGTGAGTTTAAACACCGAGTGCCAAGGCGAGGGGAGGGCAGAGAGGAAGGGAGACAGAGAAGCATGTTTGACACGGCTTTAATCCCTCTGCTTTCAGTCAAGTGCTTCCAGCACTGTAATAATACAGAGCCTCAGCAGAGGAAATGTGGAGAATCAAAGGACAGGCACAAGGAGGGCTGCTTCTCTCATTCACACCTTAATGCAAACACACACACACACACACACCTGTGTACACAGAGGGACACTCCCACGTATAAGAGGGAGAAACGTATCAAGGAGCCAATCACAAAGCCTGAGTGGGCCAGAGAGAAGTCAGATACAACTGTAAGAAGAATTTAAAGTGACTGCCTGTGATTGTTAGGACATAAAGTGGGTGGAAAATGGTCAATTGGTTTTATTTCCTCGAAGTTGTTGACATAAAAATATAAACAGTGATTTTTTTTAATAATAAAATTTTAAATAAAAGGTTCTAGGGAATTGTTCTGTGTTTTTAGTGTAACATTTGTACAGGATGCACCCTGAGCCTTGAGCAGTCACATCAGAAAAACATGGAAACCTAACTGTCAAAAAGGTTTAAAAAAAAAAAAACACACACACACACACACATGCACGCACGCTCACATTGCAACGGGCTTCATGAAACCAAGGTGAGGCCTAGAGGCAATTAACATCTGTCCTTGTCTAATTTAAGATGTGACATTTCTATGCGTGAGCATATTAGATTTTGGACAGAAGGTCATTTCAAGCTGTTGTGGAGTCTATTACAATGACTCCCGCTGTACAGCTGAGCAGTTTGTTATTTCACTGTCACAAGCTCCAGATGAGGATAACCTCAGGCGTAATACAGCACTAACTGTGGCCACCTGATTCCTCACTCAAGTGACAGAAACAAAACTGCAGCAATCTACTATTTTTAATCCCAACACTCTGATAATCTCCTCCATGAATTCATTCAAGTCGAATTATTACTGATATTTTGCAGCAGCTGCAGCCATTAAAACAGCTCACATGGAACAGAGGCCGTTAAAGGTTAGACCATATATAAGGACAGACATTGCCTTAATTATGTCCTCTGCCAATTCACATTCTTGGATCCGGGCGCGGGCAGCGCTCCAGACGTAGATGTAGCGCTGGGAAACTGTGCGAGGAGAATCTCCTCTCAAAGAAACCAGACTATCCTTCAAAGAGGTCATTCTACACGGAGGGATCCTCCACTGAGGAATGGAGGGTAAGCAGGCTGTTTTGGGCCAAAAGGAGGAAAAGGAGGGATAGTTAGTTGGTTACAAGACAAGGTGCCAGCTTTGGAGTGTGACACCCCTTTCAGCCCAGTGTTTGACCCCCTCTGGGCCTCTGGGTGCCAGGAATGCTCTCAGCTAGGAAGTGGCGCCAGGGAAAAGATTAAACACACACTGTGCCTGTAGGAATGCCAAGGCTGTGCACATAGCATTGTGTGCGTTTGTGTTGTGTGTGTAGATGGTGGGTCATCCATACTTTAGATAAAGCAGAGCAAAGCAAACACACAACAGTCAGATGAGAGCGGACATGATCTCAGTGGGGTTAAGTCATCACAAATAACCATGAAGATGAAGATGAAACTGAAGAATAAAACATGGCATCGTGACATCACGATTTCAATTCAAGTCTGCAGTTAAGTTGTGTGTGAAAGCTCATAGCTCAATGCAACTTTGGTGATTTTCATGTTTTCTCCTCAGCTGAAACCTGCTCCACTGCGAGTTGAGAAAACTCCCTGACCCCTTCTGCTTACGAAACCCTTTCCAAATAGTCCGAAATGCACTGACATCATCTTTCAAATAAGGCTGTTTTTCTTCGCTCCCTAAAAGTTGAGAGATAAAAGCTTTAGAGATTAAAGTTTTCACCTGACAGCGGCGATAATTTTTTTTTTTCCCCCAGCTGAAATCATCTACCATCTAGGCTTGTTAGCTGAACATATTTGGTATTCTGACCGATTCCTCACTGGCGCTAACATTTTATCTGACAAGCCAGGAGACCGAAGAAATCCTGCACGTTAAGACAGGTAGCAGAGTGAAGCGTGAACACAAACCGACTCATTAAGGATTTCTCATGATGTGAGGCATCATTAAGAAGAAACATAGAACAGACATGTTTCACTGTGTTTAGGCCTCCAAACAACACAGAACACAAGAGGGAAGATAAACAGCCTTAAACCTCTAAAATGTCAATGCAACCTTGTTAAGTATTAAGAGAATGAATACCACCTTTTTTGTGCAAGTAATGTCATTTTAATAAAATCACACAAATGATTTAGTGAATCCAAATAGAAACCTGTAAACTAACTAGTATTGTGGGTTTTTGTCCCAGGACTATTAGGGACTGAGAGCAGTGGGAATAAGAGACTGCTGAGAGTGAGAGACCGAGAAGGAGAGAGAGAGGAGCCTGAAAGAGAAAAAGATAGAGACAGAGAGAGGGAGAGCATGAATTGGTGAGACTGGCCTAATTAGGCTGCAAAGTTGCCATCAAATCTCCCAGTTGATTCCCAGAAAATGCCAACAAAGTCATGGTGGATAAAGATCAAAAGGACACTGTGACCAAATTACTGAGGACAGAGACATCACCCAGGGCAGCATGACAACAAGCCTGTCCTGCTGCCTCAGAGCCTCCGCTGCAGCCACAGTTTATCAGTTATTTAAGCCTTTCCTGCTTTCTTTAAAGATTATTTTCATGGCTGTTTTGTTTTGTTTTGTTGGTGTAGAGGGAACATAAAGATGGGATAGAGCAAGAGGGGATAATACAAAGAAATAATCCATTCTATATAACGCAGGGATGTCACGACACCGGGATCTCGTTCGAGACCAAACCCCAGTGAAATTCCACTGGTGTTTTCAAAACCTGATTCAATACCACGGCAAAACCAGAAATCAGCACACACACACTCCTTTATGTAAAAACGTTACATAAACATCAACAAGTCACCAGAAACTTCAGAACGGCTTCATCAGAACACAGAGTTCAACATCGGCCTGCAGCCTTCACAAAGAAAACAAAAGCCGCCCAACAAAATGCTAATTTCAAAATAAGAGGAACTGTAGGAAATGTCCTGCTGTAACATATCACACATTTACAGTCTGCAACCTTAACTGTTTCAGCAGTTAAACATACAGGCTAAACCCCTACATTAGAATAACAACACTGGCAATGATATTGACTTTGTACCTAAGTATCAATTCTTGTGACTTTTTTCCCTTCTATAATAATATTCTAGTGGCTATTGCTCCAGGGACTTGAACCCGGGTGAGACGCCAAGACATTATACCCTCTAGTTACTGTGTGTGTGAGTGAGGGGAGGTGGGGGCCCATCAGAGATACTGTCAAAATATCATTTATCATCATGACAGTATTAGAGCCGATAAATAATCGCCCTCAAACAGCTCCCTCAAGCAGCCATGCATCACACGGCCGGCGGTGCCGCGGCACTGGAGCCCCACGTGAGCGGCCCGCGTTAATCCAGCGATCCAGAGCGCGCGGAGGCACTCCCTCAGAGGCAGCTGTGCGTTTTCACCGCAGAAGTGTGTCATGTTGGGGGGAACCTCCGGGTAAAGAGGGTAATGAGGCCGAGCAGGGCCTGTCTTGGTTGTTCAGCATCAGTATGGCGTAGTATGTGCAGCACGCAACGAGTGCTTACTACATCAAAGGGCCGCCGAGCCAGGGTCCCATTTCCAAGATCAATAGGGAGGTCATAAATTAAATATCACATTGGAGCGGAGAGGCCTGTGGATGTCTCTGCAGTTCACACCCTTTAGACTTTCACACTGCCACTTTGTACACTTACGCTCCTGCTGCTACACACTTAATGAGGTTATAATATCAAAAATAATCCTGCTGAGTGTTTGGTTGTTTGTTTTAGTAGGGAGCAGCGACCTTTGGCTGTGACTGTGCAGCAGCAGCCCTCCCTCTGCGGTAGGAATTAACAAAAAAAAAAAAAAAAAAAAAAGTTAACAAACTTAGTGTTGCGTGTACCTGCTGTCAGATGTGTGATGTTTGCACACCGCCGACAAACGGCAAACCACCGAGACCGCAGACAGTCACACAGAAACAACACACCCACACTTGACAAGCAAATCACACAGTGTGACCTGACAGTACAGTCCCTCTGGGGCCGACGATGGGACAGAGTTTAATTTAATTAGAATTAAATCCTGCGCCCTTGGAACCACGTGGTAATTACATACATTAATTACAGGGACTCTGCTGCCTTTGGAGGACCCCGGCTAGTTCATTATATTTCATTTGTGCTTTTCGAGGCTTTGGTCTTCCAGAGTTAGAGCAGAGGCTTTGTTGTGCCTTGACAAGCCTCTCGTGCAGTTGCTATTTATTACAGTGTAAGACTAAACCGTTTGTTGGTGCTGGGACTCATCTAGGTGGGACTTTTTCATCTCAGGTATGCCACAGCCATAAATCTGGCCGAGGTAAAGCATCCGTGTGCCCCAAACAAAAACTATAAAAGACAACTGTTGCTGCAGCTATTCCAACATGTTGTAACAGCTTTGTGTAACACAAACTTTTTCTATGGAAAATCACAGCACCGGCGACTTAGATTTTGTCAACAAAAGTAATTAAACAATGGCTTTGGTTTCTTTAATGACTTAAAGGCCAAATTCAATGGCAGTCTTAGTGTTTTCTTGAAAAGAGTGTGTTTTTTTTTTTTTTTTCAGCCTGGCCTCCATTGCCTCTGGATCCTTGGGGTTTCATGGGAAATGAATTTGGAGTTCAGTTCTGCCCGAGCGTGGACATCCAGGAACAGAGAGCACCCAGCAGGACGACAGGCTTAATCCACACCATCCAGCCAGCCAGCAAGCTGGGGTCCAGCTCCAATCAGCACTCCATCAAAGGAGTGAGAAAATCCGTTCTGGGTAGACATTAATGAGGGCTGATGTGGGTTAAAGGCTGGGGCAGGAAAACTTTCATCGTGCGCTGCTGTTGTGTTTTTCTGTTTCCCGATCAGGGCCGGAAGGTTTAACACTCGATGGGCAGCGCGTAAAAAGTCTGATATTTGTTCGATGGTGCTTATCGGATGTCTCATTGATTGAAGCAGCCAAGTGTGCCGTGCTTGGTGTTCATTTAATTAAAGAGGTGAAACGTGAAGTCCTGATAATCAACAGGAATGTGACTGGGGAACGTCCTGCCTGAATTAACCAGGGGGCTGAAACATGAAACATGAATGGAGGACGATGATGCCTGGCTGGGGGGGGGAGGTTATGCGCAACAAGGGGAGGGATGGGCTTTTCATCCCTTCACCCCTGCACCCCCAGTCCCAGCAGTACACACACACACACACACACACCACCAACCCCCCACTCCCCTCTTCCTGACCCCCCACAGGACAAGCAACGGCC
>OMLF01003526.1:7864-24621 GCA_900302615.1 Holocentrus rufus | reverse complement strand
CCTGAACATCTAAACATCTAAACACCTGAACATCTAAACACCTGAACATCTAAACATCTAAACATCTAAACACCTGAACATCTAAACATCTAAACATCTAAACACCTGAACATCTAAACACCTGAACATCTAAACACCTGAACATCTAAACACCTGAACACCTGAACATCTAAACACCTGAACCTCTGAACACCTGAACATCTGAACATCTAAACACCTGAACACCTAAACACCTGAACACCTGAACACCTAAACACCTGAACACCTAAACATCTAAACACCTGAACATCTAAACACCTGAACACCTAAACACCTGAACACCTGAACATCTAAACACCTGAACACCTAAACATCTGAACACCTGAACACCTGAACATCTGAACACCTGATCATCTAAACACCTGAACACCTAAACATCTAAACATCTAAACACCTGATCATCTGAACACCTGATCATCTAAACACCTGAACACCTAAACATCTAAACATCTAAACATCTGAACATCTGAACACCTAAACATCTAAACATCTAAACACCTGAACAAAACTAACCAGTTTGGCTTCAGTGAACTCTGTAGTTCACTATGTTACAGACACTGAACTACTTTGTACTTACAATGTAGAAGATCCACCACTTTTCTGGTGAACATTCAGCCTAATAACTGAGCTGCATGCATGAGCTGGACGTGGAGTCAGTCTGCACGTTTGTGACCGCAGGTGTGTTTGTATCCAGGTACGGTCTGCGCTACACCGCCAAGGTGCTGCGAGACGCTCTGAAGGCCAAGTTCCCTGCAGCTGGCGAGGACGAGCTGTACAAGGTAACGTAGCTGGCATCAGCTCATCAATAATGATCGATAAATGCGTAACAGGTGGATTATTAAGTAGCTTTATTTGTATGGATGAATAAATCTTCAGAACGTTTTCTAAACCTTCTCTAGTAGCCGTTAATGTACTCTGCTGTGATTGGCTGCCGAGAACCTCGACGCCACGCAGCCTGTCAAAATAAAAGTTTGTAAATGTAAAGAAGCGGTTTGGCTGCACGAGGTGGAAAACGTCTCTGTGTCTCTGAACAGATTGTGGGGAATCTGGTCTACTATCGCTACATGAACCCGGCCATCGTGGCACCGGACGGCTTCGACGTGGTCGACTTCTCCGCCGGCTCCGCCCTGTTACCGGAGCAACGCCGCATCCTGGGCTCCATCGCCCGCATGCTGCAGCACGCCGCCGCCAACAAGCATTTCCACGGCGACGGGTCCCACCTCCGAGCCCTCAACAACTACATCAGCCAAACGCACGCCAAGTTCAGGTCAGCTGGGCGCCGCAGCCTCTGCACAGCGCCGCGCTGAGTAGATCTGCAACTGCAGGATATGAGGCTGAAGCTAATAATGTCTCTGTTGATGTTTGACAGGAAGTTCCTGCGCGCCGTGTGTGACGTCCCCGAGCCGGAGGAGCGCTTCAACATGGACGAATACTCTGAGCTGGTCATCGTCAACAGACCCGTCATCTACATCTCCATCAGCGAGCTGCTCAACACACACAAGGTCTGAGACTGCTCTTCTATCATGTGTGGATCTACATTCAGTCACATGTTCAGTATAGATATACAGAGTATAGATCAGCCGTCAGGTTCCTCATCAGGCTGAAAAGAGTCAGAGTGAGTTTCCACATGAAGTCAGGATTCATTCTGCTCAGCTGCTTTTTTTTAAATGTAATCCGACACAAAACACTACAGCGTCTGCTCTGCTGTGATTGGCTGCTCAGCTGCTCAGCTGTGATTGGCTGCTGTACATCACATGGTAATCACAGCAGTACACACAGTGTGTTTCGGTACTGATTTATCTGTGATGAGCCGGCTGATGACATCATCAGACTGACCTCTGACCTCTGTGGCGTGCAGCTGCTTCTGGAGCATCAGGACGTTTTGTGTCCGGATCCAGAAGATCCTCTGAACCTCCTGCTGAAGGATCTGGGCCGAGTCCCCGTCCTGCAGGAGCTGCTGGGTAAGAACTGGAGTACTGCTCACAGTACTACTACTACTACAACTACTACTACTGCTCACAGTAGTACTGATAGTACTACTCTCTGTCCTCTGCTCTGCAGTGTTTTTTCACTCACACACCTCCTACACTTGAATCCTGTCTCACCTGGTTGGTAACCATGGTAACTGAGTCTCTTCCTGTGTTCAGACTGAAGCAGGAAGTGTGTGTGATGCGGCTCCTGGACTCAGGCCAGGCAGACCAGGGGTCTGATGGTTTCTGTGTGTTCCAGGAGATCCAGCAGCAGATCCTGGATCAGAAGTTTCCCTGACGCTCACGAGCAGGTTCGACTCGTTCAGAGACGCCGAGGAGACGCCGGACGCCAGAGGACTCCTGCTCAGGTGAGCTGCTGCCCGCCATGTGACCTGTGAGGTCACGTGAGTGTGTGTGTGTGTGTGTGTGTGTGTGTGTGTGTGTGTGTGTGTCACTGAATCCAGATGGTCTTCATTCTGCACTAGTGAAGATTTCTGTTTTTGTTCTGTTCGGGATGGAGAGTCCCGCCCCCTGAGCCCAGACCAGCCAATCGTGGCTCCGCCTCCGTGGGCGTCGGTCAGACTGTTTGCAGCAGGTTGTGCAGTTTCTGTTTCAGATAAGACCTGGTGGGACTTCAGCGCAGCACTGCTCTGACACGAGTTCAGTTCACTACAATGTGCAGAAGTAGTTACTGAGGTGTGTGTGTGTGTGTGTGTGTGTGTGTGTGTGTTGCAGCACTAAGCAGCTGATCATCGATGTGATTCGGAGTCAGCCGGGCGACACCCTGACTGAAGTCCTGAGGGCGTCGACTTCACACCAGCAGGTACACACACATACACACACACACACACACACACACACACACACACTTGGTGAATGACAGACAATATATTAATCTTTTCCACTTCCTGTTTAAACCCTGCCCACCTGTGGAAACAGGAAGTGCAGCATGATTGGCTGATGCAGCGGCGCGCCCGGCAGGACGCTCGCACACCTGAAAAGATGAAGAGGAACCAGTCACTGGTCGCCGACGGCAACCTGAGCCTGGAGGAGAAGAAGAGGAAGATCCTGAGGAGTCTGCGCCGCCTGGAGGGGCTGGGCGTCCTGAGCCCCGCCCACTCCCACACACAGATACTGCAGATGATCGCCAAGGTGTGTGAGCACGAGTGCGCGCGCACACACACACACACACACACACACACACACAGATGTTTTTATTTCCTGTTGTAGTTGTGCAGTGAAGTCAACCCCCCTCCCCCCACCCCAACAGGACATTCGTTACCAGCGTCTGCACCGTCAGCGTCGGGGGGCGGAGCTTGTCAAGGTCCGTCAGACGCTCGGCAGCCTGCAGGCCAAGAGCAACTTCCACAGCGAGCAGATCGACTACTACAGACATTACATCACTTCCTGTCTGGACAACCTCACCAACAGGTACATACACACACACACACACACACACACACACACACACACACACTGAGCTGTGTTCTGATTGGACGTGTGAAAGCAGCTTTTAATCGTCATCTGAGCGTCTGGTTTGAAATCAGCTGAGAGGAAGAGCTTCACTTGCTCACCACTTCAGGATGGGACATATTTTAGTGTAACGTCCCTTTAACACCAGACACTTCAGTAAACCGTGTCCGTGACACGCTGTGATTGGTCTGTCCCGCAGCAAGGTGACCAATAAGAAGGCAGCAGAGAGCAAAGGGAAGAAGAAACCGCCCACTCTGACCTACAGCGCCGCCCGGCTGCAGGAGAAGGGAGTGCTGCTGGAGATCGAAGACCTGCCTGTGACACAGTGAGCACACACACACACACATACACACACACACACACGCACATACGCACATGTACACACACACGCACATACGCACACGTACACACACACACGCAGAAACAACATGGAACACCATGCTAACATTATTTTACCACATTTCAATATCACATAATATTATGTGACGCAGTTAGCATCATGTGACACCGTGTGACATCGTGTGACATCATGTGACACCGTGTGACATCGTGTGACATCATGTGACACCGTGTGACACCGTGTGACATCATGTGACACCGTGTGACATCATGTGACATCGTGTGACATCATGTGACATCGTGTGACATCATGTGACATCATGTGACACCGTGTGACACCGTGTGACATCATGTGACACCGTGTGACATCATGTGACACCGTGTGACACCGTGTGACATCATGTGACACCGTGTGACATCATGTGACACCGTGTGACATCATGTGACACCGTGTGACATCATGTGACACCGTGTGACATCGTGTGACATCATGTGACACCGTGTGACACCGTGTGACATCATGTGACACCGTGTGACATCATGTGACCCGTCTGTTCTCTGTTCTGCTGCAGGTTTAAGAACGTTGTCTTCGACATCGTCCCCGGAGACGAGAGAGGGAGTTTCCACGTCAAAGCTCGCTTCCTGGGCGTGGACATGGAGCAGTTCCCCCTCAAATACCAGGTAAAGACCGGGTCAGACCCGGGGTCAGACCCCGGGTCAGACCCGGGGTCAGACACCTGTGTAACTGGTCTGAATTCAGATCGGGTTTTCAGGCTCTGGCTGTGTTCCATCAGGATATTTCAGTCTGTTTCAGTCTGCTGATGATCAGTGAGTCTGCAGGTTTTAGGTTTCAGACGACTCAGAGTTACAGAGCTCACAGGTCGGATCAGGAACGTTTCCACATGTGATTTAACCCCTGCAGGAGCCTTTCTTCTTCTTCTTCTCCTGCACTAACAGCAGCAGTGTGATGCTTTCATGTAACACTCCTACTGAATTATGAACATCCCTCTGCTGTAATAGGAATCTGCATATTAAATTATATTAAAATGAAATGCTGCACAGCTGTTGGTTTAGACAGTGTGGAGCTCAAACTGTGTGTGTGTGTGTGTGTGTGTGTGTGTGTGTGTGCGTGCGTGCGTGCGTGCGTGCGTGCGTGTGTGTGTAGGACCTGCTCCAGCTGCAGTATGAGGGCGTTGCGGTGATGAAGATGTTCGACAAGGCGAAGGTCAATGTCAACCTCCTCATCTTCCTGCTCAACAAGAAGTTCTTCAAAAAATGAACAGAGTGAAGCATCTTTATATAATCCTATCTCTGCATATCCCACAACATTATACAGAGTGAAGCATCTTCCTGCACTCCTATCTCTTTATATTAACGTGAACGCTCTTTGATAATGAATATTTCTAATCCTGTTGTATTTACTGCGTCTGTTAATTTTGGGGATTTTAAACGACTTTAAAGGGAAATCAAAGTTAAAATCTGATCCAGGATCTGAGGTGGGAGCTGTCAGTCCTGTAATGTGTTGGATTGAGACAGGAGAGGTCGCTGTGAGCAGGTCTGACCTTTGACCTTCACCTGGGAGGGTTAGGGTTAGGCACTGCGCTCCTCACTACAGTAAAATAAAATCCCACAGCGGTCTGCTGCGGGCGATGACCTCACCGCCCTGACCTCTGACCTCACCGCCCTGACCTCTGACCTCTCAGAGACTCACTGAGCAGCAGATCTGATCTGGAGTCTGTAAATATTTCCTGTCCTGTTTGTTTTTTGTTTGTTTGTTTGTTTGTTTTTTCATGTCTGTTGATGTTTGTTTTTCCTGCTCCGTCTCTTTTTGTTTGTCTGAACTGGAATCAGCAGTTTGGTCTGTTTCTGTTTCAGTTTTATCCTTTATCACAACCAGGCATTAAAGATCTTTACCTCACATGTTACAGTTTGAACCAATAAAAGTTTGAACATGTTTGGATGTCTGTGTCTGTTGATGTTGCTGTCAGTGTGTTTAATCTACAGTCTGACTGATGAATTTGCAGCCGTCAACATTTCAACCTCGTCTCTTATTGTTTGTGTTTGAAAAGGGGGTGTGGCTTAGAGTAACAGCTCCGCCTCCAGGTGAGCAAAGATTCAGAAGCTAAAGCACAGCGGGCTGCAGTAAGTGAACCTTTGATGTCATTAGCATGCTAGTTAGCTTTAGCATGCTAACTAGCCCAGCACGGTTAGCTCTAGTTAAAACTGTTTATACAGTGCGGAAGAGGTTTGTTTATTTTATTGAAGAAGGGACAGTGCGCATTCATGAACCTTAAGACTTATGTTAAATATGTCAGATTTAGCCACACAAGCTAATTTTCATCTGTGGTCACAGATGAATGGCATAGAAATAACGGATCACCTAGTGGGCGGAGCTTCCAGTGCATACGCTTCACTTATTTATCAGTTTCTATGGTGAAAACAAATAAGGTCTCTGGTTCCTGTTTGCTAATGATTTCATCCTTTAAAAAAATGTTAAACTGTGACATTAGAGAAAACACAGGGTGGATCCATTACGTTATTGACTCGATCTATTTTTAAATCTATATTTGCTATCAATGCTGCAACACAAGACGTTAAGTCACTATTAGCTACTGTAATGCCAAGCTAGCCAATTCTAGTGATTTTTTTTTTGTTTAATTGTTCGTTGCAGCTTACAAGTCTTTCACATCACGTCAGTAAATAAAGACGTCCAACATGAAGCCAAACCGCCAGGAAGTTGGTTCCTGTTTTCATTCTGAGATGAACCAGAAGGTACGAGTCACTTCAGTGCTCTGATGTCCGTGTCATTTAGTTAATTAAAAAAATAATAAATTCCCACCCAGCCTGTCATTTTGTTCATGCCCACACATTGTGGTTTGTGTTGAATGATTCTCTGCATGTAAAAAGCATAAATGCATCAGTCAAAACCAGGGACTATTTTTATTGGAATGCAGCAGAAAATTGGTTGTTGTGAGGCCAGTTCAGCACAATGAGAGCAACAAGAGATCCCTACACCAGTTTGAAAGCAACATTTTACAATCGGATGTTTCAGACGAAATTCGGCGTGTCAAATTCAGGATCCTGGACAGTTCAGGTTCATGGAAACGAGATCGCAGAGGGAGACAAGCTTCACGTAACACAGCAGAGATATTTTACTGTTAATGTTGTTCTTCCCCCTGAGGATCAACTGGAGCTAACCTGACACAGAAGTGAGAAACCAAGTCATCTGCCTATTTAGGAATCTCTAACCTGTCTAAGTAGCAGTTCCATGCTAACTGAAGCTGCATACTAACTGAATTCTAACTAGCTCTATGCTAACTGAGGCTGTATGCTAACTGTAGCAGCTGTGTGGTGTCGGTCAGCAGACTTGATGGGAGCTGTGAATAAATCACCCGGAGAGACTGAAGTGTTTTAGCTAGCAATTACTTTAAAATTTATTGTCTTTAAAGATTATATATTTTATAGTTGAGCAAAGTGGAGTTGAGGACGCAGCAGGGTGCAAGGCATTCAGGCTAATTCAAAATAACAGTCTTTCTAGCTTCTTGGTGAGGTTTGCAGAACTTTGTCATCTTTCTGCAGCCTCCAAAGTGTCTGACTCCACCAATCAGAGTCCACAGCTGCCTCAGCTGTGATGCTCAATAACGAAGAGATCTTCACTGAACAACCAGACGGCCACAGGCTCCTATTTGTGTCCAGTGGAAGAGATGAAAACGCTGCCCTTCATTCAGAAATGGTTCCTGGGGTTTGATGAGGAAATTGCCAACTGGTGTCGTGTGTTTGGCTCAGTCTGAGATCCAGGCAGCCAACACACAGCATGTTGTGTTGGTTTTCAACTCCTGCACATTTTTATTTAAGCATTTATTTATTATAATTTATTTGTTTATATCAAAATGTATTTACTAGCATTCAAGTATTTATTTACAGATGGTTATTGATAACTAATGAACCTTACAAATATCTTGATGAAAAGAAATCAAATGTTTTTGATTGTAGACTGCTGCTGTTAATTGGAAATTGTCCTGATTAAACTACAGATTCAACTGTTGCTGATGTCATTGTTGCTGTAAGGTTGCAAAACACTATAATGCTTCCATAAGAATAAAAAAAAACAATTCAGTAATAATAATAATAATTGTTTGCCATGATCCCACAAACCTAAGGAGATCCTCCTGCCATTTTGCAAAAGGTTCCTGGGTACGCCTTTTGACATCTTCAAGCTGCACAAAAATAAAAGGTTCTTCCAGGAACCCTTTAATCTGACAGGTTCCTCCAAGAACCCAGTGTTTTCCAGTGGGGTCCTGGAGGCCAACCCAAAGGTTCTGTCAGTGTTTCATTTTAATGAAAGTTTTGTTTGTTTTTCTGAATCCCATGACCTTGTAGTGGAAACCTGGTTTCTCGGTTACATTGCATTTGAGAAAAGACCAAACTGACACATGAAGGGAATAACTGCAAATGACTGTAAACACTCTGATCGCAGTTCTTCAGCCTCCTGTTGACCTGGCAGCTGCTCTGTGAGGTTCAAGGTCTTTTATTGTCATCTGTGCAGAACGAGGTCAAACTGGGCCATGAAACTCTTTGGACAAGGCTGCTCCAAATCAACTAGACAGTAAAAACTTGCATTAGCAAATATAAGATAAAAAAAATATATAATAAAGTAAAAATAAGGCTAATGAGCTCAGTAAATATGAGTATTAAAGTACTGGCAACGGCTGTGCTTGGAAATACAGCGGCAGTACTGCACATGGCATCGTGAGGGAATGATCGTCACCTCACAGTTGGTGATGTCAGAGGTCAGTGTGATGTCAGAGCGCTCCTGTAGGATCACTGGAGTCGTGTGGTTGCAGGACTCGTCTGTTCACCAGATGGAAACAAAACAAACTGACTAGTCTACAGGAGTCATTAGCTTAGCTCGGTCAAAGTGAAAAAATAAACCTTATAGCAATTCTGAAGCTGTCTTGTTTACACAGAGTGTCATGTGTGTTTGAAATACACGTCTCGGACATCTTGTTAAACATGAGAAGTTAGATGGTAGGAATTATAACCAATGAACAGTGGTTATAGTTTCTGGTTAGGCTAATGACTCCTATAGACCTCAGTCTTTATGCTAAGCTAATATGAAATGTTACCCATAGAAACTGAACCAGTGGACGTACAGACGTGAAAATGATATCGAACATCTTGTCTCAGTTTGGGTAAACGTTGGGATATTCCTTTAAGTTAGATCAACTGTCACAGTGAGACAGAACCACAACATTGATCTGAGCTGTGCTCTAAACTGAGCCATGACATCACACCTGGACAAAAGACTTTTATTATTTAGAATTTGAGCAAACATCTGGAGACATTCAGAAATAAAACAAAACTATTGAAAGCAAAATTGGAAAATAAACTTTTCAGCTGTTGTGTGTTTGACTTTAGCAAGATGATGATTAGTGAAGTCGCAGGGAAACTTAATGTCTGGATTCTATTCCCCATCTGAAAAACAGAGTTGGTGTAAGTTCACTCTGTAGAATAAACATCAGCCTGAAGGCCAAAATCTGGATCTTGAATGTGGTCTTGATCATCAGCAAACATGCGTTCATGAGCCGCTGCAGAACCTTCTCTGACCAGGCAGGGTCTGCTGGTTCTCATGAAGCCCAGCCCTCTGATACGGACTGAAAAAAAATAACCTGCAGCGTGGAGGTCTTCACGGGTCCAAAAAGTTGGACCTGTTCGGAATGGGCCCGTGGCGTTTTTACCCGAACCCCATATGAATAAATTATTTTTTCTTAAACAGAGGCCCGGTCCGAAGTGGACCCGAGGATAATTAGACCCAGTCCAAAGCGGAGGAAGCGCGTGCACAGAACCTGCGCGCTCCGGCAGCACACGAGACCTCCTGTCACACTGTCTGTCCACCAAACTGTTCTCAGTCACATGGACTGTGTGACTGAGAACAGTTTGGTTTTTAGAACGTATTTCCATTTCCAACACACATTACCTGTAGGGTTAGGGTTAAAGATCAAAGAATTAAAAAAAAAAGCTGATCGGGTCCTTGTGGATCTATACGGGTCAATCAGTTTTGAATTTGCTTACCCGTGATCCATGGCAATTATAACAGACCTGACCCGTGCCCGAAAGACAAGTAGAGAATCTGGACCCGAATTAGCTCGGGTCTCGGGCAGGATCTCGGGTTTTCGGGTCCGCATGGATCCATGAAGAGCTCTACTGCTGTGTACCCTGCTAACTGAGTTTTCCAAGTCCAACCCAGCAGTACCAGCCTGTAGCTGTCTAAATAAACTAGTTTGCTAATCTGCAGACCTTCAAAGACCATGATCATGAGTTAAAGTTACTTCCACTGACATGAATTATTTGAATTTGGACTAGAGCTCCTTCTTTGCCATTCAGGTTTGCTAGCTTAGCTAATTTGGATTTAGGAAAACTGACTCTTTGAAAGACAACACTGAGCAGTAAAAGAGGACATACATCAATAAACTGATTGTGTGTGTGTGTGAGATGATAAGCAAAGCTCTTCTAATTTGAAGTTTGAAGTTTTCTCCTGCAGAGAAGAAACTGGACTGTGCACAGATCAGCTGGCAGGGGTGTACGCTGGAGGCTCGCCGAGCTGAGCAGATCCTCCCTCCTCCGGTTTAGGGAACACCGCCATCTGCAAAACAACAGAACAACATGGTCTGCAAAACAGATGAAGATGGGAGCTGGAAACCGAAATACTTTATTTCTCACTGATTCAAACGACTTCACAGATTTACAACAAACCTGGTGAGTGGCAGGAAAGGCGGGCAGAGTCTGGATGGGTGCGGCGCTGCCTGGAGGTAAGTTATTGCTCACGATGAACGCTTGCTGCAACACAGAGAGAAGCATCTTTGAATTTTAAATAAGGTGCTTTATTTCATTTCAGCACAAAACTTTGTCTGCACACAAAGCGACTGGTGATTCATCGTAGACATGAGCAGGATTTAAAATAATCTGACGTGTTTGTCAGATGCAGGCCGACTCACCTCAGAGTTGGAGTTGCTTCTGTCTTTACAGACGTACGCTGCAACAGTGATGGAAACGGCGAACTCCAGCAACGAGAAAATAGCAAAGATTGCAGATATGCCCTGCGTTTGACCCTGGAAGAAGACAGGAAGTTGTGGTCAGACGTCCTGCCACTGAGGAACTCATTTAAAGAAGCACAAATTTAAAAATTTTAATCCGTCCCTGTCCCTCGCCCCCGGCGCTGAAAGGGTTAATCTTGTCTGATGAGTTTCTGTTGGCTGTGTGGAGAACCAAGGCTCCTTTTTCTTTCTTTACCGCCTCGTCATTCATCATTACTTAAATTTCATTCTAGTTCAAGTGTCTTTTTTTTAACTGGAAATGATATTCATGTCATCGTTAAGGTACATTCATGCTTAAGTTATATTTTCACGTGACACTGGAATTATAATTCCTCTTTTGTACACACTCAGGTTTAAAGTTTTGCACAAAGTGGCATTTTAAGTTGCATTTTTATATTCTGTTTAATGTTTGAATAATGCTGCTGGATATGTGGAAGTTTTACAAAATGAAGAGAAACAGCAGGTGTGACTGAATCATGCTGTGGACTTTGTGTTTCCTCTTTAGGGGAGTATTTGCTTCACAGTTTGAGGATGATGTTTTTTAGATGGCTGTATTAAACAAAGTACATCCATACAAATGGCTTATTAAGAGTGTAATAGCTGTTTATGGGCATGATATTGGACTGATATTGGTATCAGCAGATAATCAAGGTTCTGATATCAGCTTCAGTATCGGAGATGAAGAAGTGATTTAAACGTGCAGTAATTTTGTCTGACCACCAGATGGTGTCAAGAGCGGCTTCAAAATTGAATGTAAACTCTTGGCGGGGCCATGAATCCCTCTCTCCCTGTCTGACATCACAGCAGTACGGAGGCCAGCCTGGGACTAAACTAAGCCAGACTCTGTGCCTGCAGGCTAACAGCTAAGCTAAACCAACCGCTGTGTGTTTTGTTACGCTTTGTGTCATGTTTTCTTTCTGACTCTGAACGTGGCCTTCCTGGGTCAGGGCCTCCTGTCGCCTCGGTGCTGCAGGAGGAGCTCCGGCCTGGAGCGGAGTCTGGCAACAAACTTAAAGGATAAAAGTGCAGAAAACAGCAGCATGGCTGGCAGAGGTGTTGGTTTATACCATTATGTCTCAGAAAGTCTCCACAAAGCTCACTGCAGTTTCAGGAGTGTTCAGAGGTTTAAGCTTTCGACCTACAGAGGCCATTTTCTGCCACAATTTGAGTGTCATCCCCCTTTAATAACTGTGTCGAACAGAACAGCTGCGTCCTCACAGGTTTAACTCATGCCGCCATGGTTCAGTCATAGCAAACTGATGTAATGAATCAGAGCAGAGCAAACAGTGTTTTGATGTTTAAAACCAAACGTCCTACCAGATATAGGTGACAGTCGTGGTGGTAGTAGGGATATCCGTAGCAGTAGTTGAAAGAGACGATCCCGATGGCGTCCAGGATATAGAGGATGATGGCGACACCGGAAGCCAGGGCAGCAATGATACTGAAGGCCAAGGAGCAGCTCACCTGCAGAGAGCAGACAGGATCTACAACCAGACACACACCTGGACATGTGCTGACAGACCCGACTCAGGAAATCAAGCAAAATGTTCAAATCAGAAGCGTCTTTCTGTCTGCACAGAACAGAGTCGGTCAGCAGCTCCGACATGTGGAGTACAAAACAAACTTCAGCTTCAACGACTTCAAAGTGTGTGTGTGTGTGTGTGTGTGTGTGTGTGTATACCGGGTATTTGTTATGCTTGTGAGGACCACAATCTGTTTACACAGTTATGTTGTGGGGACTCGCCTCCCTTATGGGAACAAAAACCAGGTCCGCATAACACAAATAATTAATTTTAGGGTCAGGGTTAGCCATGTAGTGGTTATGGTTAGGGTATGTCTCTAGGAAATGAATGTAAGTCAATGTAATGTCCCCACAAGTGACAGAAACCTGTGTGTGTGTGTGTGTGTGTGTGTGTGTTTCTAACTTTGCCCACTTTCAGGGACACAAACAAGACTTAAGACCAGTTAATTGGGGACGCTTGTCCAATTGGGGACAAAAATCTGTGTACCCAGTTAGAAAAAGGCTGATTTTGAGGTCAAAGGTTAAGGTTAGGGTGAGGTTAAGGTTAGGGTTAGGGTTAGGTTAAGGTTAGGGTTAGGCTTAGGGTTAGGCTAGTAGCGGTTATGGTTAAGGTTAGGGCCAGGAAATGAATGTAAGTCTATGTAATGTCCCCTAAAGTGACATTAAAGTGTCCCCTAAAGTAAGAATGTGTGTGTGCGTGTGTGTGTGTGTGTGTGAGCTGACCTGGCAGCTGTTCCTGGACCTGCTGGCACACACCGTCACAGAGCCGGCCACGATGTACTGCAACACAAACCCTCCGTCAGCTCAGTGTCACGTCAGTCTTATTCTCAGACTCAGCGGTCTGGTTTCACCTGGTTTAAGAAGAAGCTGCAGGTGTGAGCAGACTTACGAACACGGGGCCCCAGGCGAATATGCCGCTGTAAACTCCAATCGTGCTTGGGAACGTAGCCATCACAATCCCAAACAGGAAGATCAGCAGGCCGATCATGATCTGCACCGTCTGCAGGGAGCACAGCTTCATGTTTACTGACTGTTTACTGACTGTTTCCTGTTTACTGACTGTTTACTTAGGGTGGAACAATAAATTCAAAATGCGATACATAGCAGTACTTCTCTTGTGATACATTATCAATATACTTGTGCCAAGTATCGACATTTTTCTGATTGGATTTTAAAAATACCTTATATAAGGTATAAAATATACCTTTTATATAAAACATACATATGTCATGCGATATGTTCATATTAATATATCGAAAAACATGATTGGTTCCTGCTTATTGGAAAATTATTTTGCCTTTTCCAGGGTATTTTTTTCTTCAGTTACAGATATTGTGATGTATCACAGCTGATTATCTTACAATATATCGCAAATCACAGAACGACCTGTATCACGATACCATGTGATAGTATCCCAAAGTACACAGTGATTCCCACCCCTGTTGTTTACTGTTGGACTGTTTACTGACTGTAAAGGGCTGATATTCAAATCGATGATGTCAACATTAAAATATCAACATGTATTTTGGTGGGAGGGTAGTTGCATAACATTCAGTTCAGGTGTATTTAACCGACAGTGTGCCATTTGTTGTTCTTGAAAATGTTATCTAACAATAATTTAGATTAATATCTTTCGGGAAAAGGAAAAAATACAGAAATATTTTCTATGTAACACAATTGCATTAGATTAACTCATTAATATGTAATTTGTAAATAATAAATAATGGCATGTAGATGAGTTTGTGCTGAGGGGAATCAGTCTTCATTTTATGACTAAAAAGAAAATAATTACATTAGTCGATTAATTGAAAAAATAGTCGACAGATTAGTTGATTACCAAAATCATATTTCATTCCAGCCATAGTTTCTGGACTGTTTACAGTTTACAGTCTGTTTGTTTGTTTTAGTTTACTTTATGTAAGCTTTACATAAACTTTAAGTTTGACTTCAATTTTACTTTTAGTTTTACTTTACTTAATGTCAGTTTTAGTTTGTTCATTTTACTCTACGTTAACTTTAATTTAAAGTTTAACTTCAATTTAGTTTTAGTTTACCTAATGTCAGCATTAGTTTGTATATTTTGCTTTTACTTTAACTTTAACTTTAAGTTTTACTTTACTTTCAGCCAAAAAATAAAAATAAACTGTTTACTTCAGTTTACATTAGATTTAGTTTGGTTTAAAGTAGATTAGATTTAATTAAGTTTTGGTTTAGTTTGGGTTAGTGTAGTTAAGTTTAGCTTAATTTAGTTTCAATTTGGTTTGGTTTAATTTAGTTTAGTCTAATTTTGGTTCAGTTTAGATTTTGTTTAGTTTTTGTTTAGGTTTGGTAAGTTTAGTTTCTTTTAGGCCTTTACTCTTAGCTGACTTAGATTTTTATTTATTTTACTGTAGGTCTACTTTAGTTCAACTTTAGTTTAATTTAGGTTTAGTTTTGCTTGGTTGGGATTATTTTAGTATAGTTTAGGTTAGGTTTGGATTTGTTCAGCTTATTTTAGTTTAGTTTTGGATTACTTTAGGTTAGTTTAGTTTTAGGTTAGGTAAATTCACTTAGTTTAACTTAGTTTTGTTTCATTTTGGTTCAGGTTAGTTTAGTTTTGGTTTTGTTAGGATAGTTTAGGTTTGGTTTGGTATATTTTAGTTTAGGTTTATTTTACTGTAGGCCTACTTTAGTTTTAGTTTATATTTAGTTTGATTTTCATTTACTTCATTTTACTTTCCTTTAGGTCTTTACTTTTATTTGACTTTAGTTCTGGTTTATTTTACTTCAGACCGACCAAAGTTTTACTTTACTTTTAGTTGGGTTTGGTTTGGTTTAGTTTAGTTTAAACAAGCAAACAAGTCACAACAGAACTGATTCTTTCTGTCTGCCTGTCTGTCTGTCTGTCTGTTCTTACCCCCAGTGCCAGCGCCCGGCTCTGTTTGAAGATCTGGGTCCCTGGACCATTTTGGAGTGTAGCACCCTGGGGTGAAGAGTAGACCTGGGTGACGACAAGTACTCCTCCCAGCGAAGTTGATGTAGACGCCGACATCTTGAGGTGAAGTGAAGTTGAAGCGGCTCAGCTTCCTGGTGCTTTTTACCTGTCCTCCTGTTAATTATTGATCCAAGTCTAAATGGGTTTACTGTCTGTGATAGCATCGCTGTGCTGCCTGACAGATTAAAGTTCACTGCATAAAATTTATTGAGGTCATAAGGAAATACTGTCCAGAAAAACAAACGCTGACACACACACTGCTGGGAATAGAGGGTCGACATCACTATAGGAGTTCGTTCTCTGACGGACCAGGACTTGGTGCTGTAATATCAATCAATCAATCAACTGACCCTCAGTCACTTCATTGAAGCTGTAGTGCTGTTTTCGTCTGCTCTGAGGAGGTTCTTCTCAGAGTGGATTAGCCTGCTCATGAAATAAATCTGTTTAAGACATAAAATCTGAACTATGAATATTATTTCAGTGGTTGCAGCATTAGCTTCATGACATGCAGTGTAAATGTAATATATAAATCTGCAGTGGCAGTATTGTGCTTCTGTTCTAACCACTTCTGTTTCTGTGGTTTAACTGATCAAAAGTTCACTTTGGCCACACGGCTGTGACACTTCCTGTCTGGACAACTGAAGCCGCTGATTGTCTGAATAACACACTGACAAACTGGATCCACAACTTCAAAAGACTATTTTCTGTTTCTTGTGTATTTTGTATTTTTCTGAGTTTTTCTAAATTCAGTTGTCCATGTGACAGCGTCTCCACCCAGAGAACAGACTGAGCATCAGAAAGTGTTGAAACTGACAAACTGTGTTTCCATTCCCAGTGAACAGTCAGTCAGCAGAGAAGAGAAGCGGAATGTGCCTTTACTTTGTTTGTCCCCTTTATTTTATCATTTCTCATTTTTCCACTTCAGAGAATCTAGTTTGAACTCTGTGCTCTCGTCCTTTTAGAACGACATGGAAAAGATCACATGGAGCCTGTTCTCTTTTCTAAAAACTAACTCAACTACTTTTACTCCAGATTTTAAATTAGACAATTTTTACTTTCATTTAGATTTTTACACTGATAATTTTACTTCTACCTAAATAAAAGGTCAACAGTACTTGTACATGTGTGCGTAGTTTTTTCTACCCCTGATCACACAGTGGAATGAATCGAGCAAAGTTGAGCAAACCAGAAAAAAATCGAATCAAAATTTTCTGAAAAGCAGACAGGACGTTCCACAGAGGTTTTGCAGTTAGATCACACATTTGCTAACCCAGTCTGGCTCCATCATAGAAATCCCCTGGAGAATTGGCTGTTAGTTAATGATGTATTTAACAGCCAGGCAAGAA